>JANHGL010006826.1:0-73252 GCA_024611195.1 Ceyx melanurus
ACTCCACAGAAAAAATAGCAATAATAATAATAATAATAATAATAGCAACAACAACAACAAAATGCAGTAGGAGTAGCTGCATAAGTATTTGTTTTGACAGAAAAAAAAAAAGCTTAATACAAATGGAATCTGAATGTTATTTCATGCAGTATATTAGTCTACAGAATGATATACAGCGTAAACTGCCTTTGCAAGCAAATAGAGAACAGACCAGATACAGAGAAGCAGAGGAAAGAGGGAAAAAAACTACTCATACCTCATTTAATTGGAATACTGAAACTCTGTGTAAGGGTCACATATCTCAGGTGCATACAGCTTTAGAGTTTCATGTATCATCACTACTAAGCAAATAGTATTCAAATGTACAATAGGAATCGATGTGCAATCTACAGTTTACTTTTTCCTTCTCAGAAATTGCTCAAAAATTTAGTTTGTCATATTCATTTAACGTTGCTGTTAGGTATTAGTTTTCATTATTTCATAAGTTCATGAATCCACGTTGGTTATAAAGCAAACAGATTGCTCTTTGTTCATGTGATGGTTATTCATTCAGTCGTCAGGTGAGACACTGGAAAATAAACACTGATGGTTTGGTTTTGAATGCTGTATTGCACAAACCACATAGGGTTTCTCTTGGGAGAATGATGATGGTATACTGATAATTTCTCTGTAATTAGTCATTCTGTGCTACTGCATCTTTTTCATAAGGAAGGTATTATAATACATGTGGCTGCATAAAAACATCCATACTTCTCAATTCAAAAAATGAAATTAGCCTCTCTATGCTCATGCCCTATCTTGGCCTTCTGCCAGCATTGTTATGAATTCCATAAAAAAAAATAAAAAATTAAATTAAATAAACAACTGATAAAATTTGTACTAAAAATGGTCTTAAAGCTAATAAGTGTATTTCACTAATACAATTTAACTTGTAGCACTTAAGAGTAGACAGCAATGACAGAGATGTTCAGACCGAGTGACTACCAGCCAGTCCTAAGCACCTTACAAACTGCTGCACCTAAACTGGTATACATGGTCCTGGAATGAATCTGAAGTAATAAAGTTCCAAAGATGGTTTAGGAAGAAATGGACAGTTTCAATGGCAGACACCATTACCCAGCTAGTGAATGAAAATGGTGGTTGTGTGATAGCTGTTGCTGTGCTACAGACATGAAACTGCAATTCCCATGAGACAGATATTCATAGTCCATCTGACTCCAGTATTGATCTAAAGCATATAGGATACTGGCCAGAATATGCCAGTAATACTGCCTTCCATTTACTCCTCTCCAAAGAGTGTAAAATGTTGTCAGCATGGGTAATGATTCAAAAAAGATAAGGCTGAGCACAGAGCTCACCTATAACCTCTAAGTTGAGGGAAACCAAAGCAGCTACACTGGGAAGTTTTCTTCCTGTTTTTCACACCCTTGCAAATTTATAAAAGACACTACTTCACAGAGCTCATATTGAGAACATCTCAGAGTTTTGCCAGTACTATATCTTTAACTTCAAGAAAGAAAAAAACTCTGGTTTAAAGTCAAATGGAGAAAAATAAATAGAACTCAGTTTGGCATCTCTTTATGCCTTGTCTCTAGTGAAAAAAAAAAAAAAAGTCTAAAATATAAATATTAACATGATTTTTATATTCTAAATTTTCTCAAATCCATAGACCTAGGTTTTTTCTGTAGTAAAGACTTTTTTTTCATATGACTTCAAAAAAAGCCATAAGTGAAATTAAAGTATCCTACAGTTACTCATATATGATAAAACTATCCCCAGGCAACCATAGTGAAATGCAAATATTTTATGCATACACTGGATACACATGCAAATCTCAGTTGTTTATCTCTGCAGTGCTATAATTTATTCTTTGACTGCAAGACAAAAAAACAAGATATTGTGGCAATTCCATTAAAATTAACATGGAAAACGGTGACAGGCTACATTGAACAAGCTAAATTAATCCTTATTGTGAATATGATAATACCAGTGGAATTAAATCAGAAATTAATTTGGGCATGGACATCCATATACAGACACTGGATTGTTTCATTGAGCAATTCTTTTTTCATTATGCAAGCTACCCATATTGCAACCTAGTGGAACTGTGTATGCTAATCTGACTCAGAGTAAGCTGGAAAGTTCACTGTATACTCAACACTCCTTAGAAATGTTTCATTATTTTTGCTTAAGGTGTTCAGGAAATGACAAATGCCTGTGAATCCTGACCTGCACTGTAAGTTTAAAAGAAAGGCAAGTTGAACAGGTCTCTTCCTGGGATGCGTGTGAACTATCAGTGAAAAGCTTAAAGTAATTGCAGACATGAAGGTGAGGACTGATGTACCCTGAAGCAACCACCTCATCTTTTAGATTCTTGTTTGTTGCATAATGTTGGTTTGGGGGGGGGGAAAAAAAGCAACAAAAACCAAAATAACAAACAAGCAAAAAGCAAAGAAATAGAACAGGAATGAAGAAGATGTGAATGTGGTATTTGAGGTAACGTCAGGTGCTTTATCACAGAGCACCTGAAAAGAATAAATGTTACTTTTTAGATAGATATACACAGTTTACTTTTGGAAAGAGTGATAGAAGTTTTGTGCAAAAAATTTGCAATAAACAAAGAACAAGATCTGATAACTTCAAAATTAGACAAGAGGAATGTGAAAGAACTATTATCAAAAAGGAAACTATTATATAAAAGGAAAGCCTTCAGCTTCTAGAAGGGATAACAAGTGAATGAAAATCTGGTAGAAGATGAGTAATGTAATTATTTTCTAGTAATGAGCTTTCTTATGAAGTAGAAATAAACAAGGCTTTTATTCTTACTGTTTTCTCTCACTGTAATAATTTTTGGCCCAGTTATGGCACCTTTACTTAGTGTTAGCTCCACTATACAAGAATAATTGGCCATTAGATTACATGATTAAATAATCCAGTTATTTCAGATGAAAACAAAACAACAAAGAGGTGAAAATATTTGCACTTCAGGAAAAACCTTAACTGCTTGATGTTAAGAAGTAATTATTTTTTTAAGTGCATTACTTCCTAATATTCACTCCATTATATCTTTTACATTCCAGTCAGTCATTTGAAGGAGTGGCTGCAGGAGACCAGAAATTTCAAGTACGGGTCCAGTTCTGTAACAGACACTGTAGTCATGTGTCACAATTCTTCACAGACCATAGCAAAGTGCCCACAGATCACTGTGAGGCTGTGTTGTAGTCAGTGGAGCTGTCTAGCTGGAGGCCTGTGACGCGTGGCGTTCCCCAAGGGTCAGTGCTGGGTCCAGTATTATTCAATATATTCATCAATGACCCAGATGAGGGCATAGAGTGTACCCTGAGCAAGTTTGCTGATGACACCAAATTGGGAGAAGTGGCTGACACAGCAGCAGGCTGTGCTGCCATCCAGAGAGACCTGGACAGGCTGGAGAGATGGGCAGGGAGAAAATTAATGAAATTTAACAAGAGCAAGTGTAGAGACCTTCATCTGGGGAGGAACAATCGCGTGTATCAGTACAGGCTGGGGGCTGATCTGTTGGAGAGCAGCTCTGGAGAAAGAGACCTGGGGGTCCCGGTGGACAGGAGAATGGCCATGAGCCAACAATGCACCCTTGTGGCCAAGAAGGCCAATGGCCTCCTGGGATACTTTAGGAAGAGTGTGGCCAGCATGTCAAGGGAGGTTCTTCTCCCCCTCTACGCTGCACTGGTGAGGCCCCACCTGGAATACTGTGTCCAGTTTTAGGCAGCCCAGTTCAAGAAAGAGAGAGAACTACTGGAGAGAGTCCAGCGCAGGGCTACCAAGATGCTGAAGGGAGTGGAGCATCTCCCTGCTGAGGAGAGGCTGAGAGAGCTGTGGCTCTTTAGCCTGGAGAAGAGGAGACTGAGGGGAGACCTCATCAATATCTATAAATATGTTAAAGGTGATTGTAGGGAGGATGGAGCCAAACTCTTCCCAATGTCATCCAATGACAGGACAAGGGGCAACAGGAGTAAGTTGGAGCACAAGAGGTTTAGGGTAAACACAAGGAAAAACTTTTTCACAGTGGGGGTGACAGAGATCTGGGACAGGCTGGAATTTTTCTGGAGACATTTAAGACCTGCCTGGATGTGTTCCTGGGTGACTTAGTCTAGGTGATCCTGCTTTGGCAGGGGGGTTGGACTAGATGACCTTTCAAGGTCCCTTCCAATCCCTAACATTCTGTGATTCTGTGTAATGTCAACTTTTATTAAAAATACAATATAATCACCATAGTTGAGGTTTTTGAGATATGTGTAACTGACTCAAACTCCACTGGAGACTGGGGCATTGTAGCTTAGGAACCTCTGAACTCCATTTGATGTGATGTGCTGATAGTTATCTTCCTCATTTACAATCCCGCACTCTTCCTTTGTCCTCCCATCCTTTCTTGTTTACACATGTGGCAATAACAAGCTTGGGAACCAAACCCTGACCCTTGCTCAAATCTGACTCACACAGGAATGCAAATGAACATTTTCAAGCACACATTTACAATAGTAAAGTTTAAAATCACTACCAGAACAGGATTTGGTACTTATCATGACATTATTTTTATTCATACTTTTGCTGTGTATGCTGCTATTAAAAATATTTTGGTAATATTGTAACAACATGAATGATTGACTACACAGTGGGTAAATTATATTATCTACGTTTTACAGGCAGCTCAGAGCTCAAACAGGATGCCAAAATACACTTTGATCACACTGTAAGACATTGGCAGGACCACAGTAATGCTCACAGACAGCACCAGGACACAACTACATAACCCTGGGTAGGGTTTGAGTGCTGCCCAAAATAGCAGTCCTATTTTAGATGAACAAACACTCTCTCCTACTAAGATCAGCTCGTTAAAAGGAGGTAGTGACATGCAACACAGTGATGAAGAGCTGTGCCTGGCACCAGTGTTTGCATCTCTGCAAGGAGTCATGCAAACTTACTGCCTGCTTGAAGGACTGTCTGCGCTATGTGATGAGCCATGCAATCTTGCTTGATGATTTCTCAAGAAAGATGAAGCCTTCTTTCTGCCTAGGTCTCATCCTCATTAAAAATGCTATTACAACCTGCTTCAAATACTGATGTGGAAGGTGCCCTTTCACTTGCTTTTGCTTCCCAATGAATAAGTTAATAAGTTTCTTCAAGTAGTGCAAACTGCTTTACCCTTGCCCTTCACTTCTGTGTTGTTAGGTGAAAGAAGCTGAACAGCATTTTGCCTTCTCATTTACTTTGATTATTTACAGTCTCACTCTTATCTTCACTACTATAATTGCTTATGAATTACACAAAATCAGTCACTTGCCTTTATTCATACTGAATAGCCCTGCAGACTATAGTGAAAGCAGCTGACTGCAGCGTACTTCAGTTTATGACATCCATGAATCTTACCAGACTGAAGAACTTCGACATGGGAAGTAATTTAAAGAGTAACTTCCACCCACTCTGCAAAACAGGATATGGCTTCTGTCTCATCCTTCCAACTCTCTGACTCTAACTCATTTCATGATGGTTCCCAGTGTGTCCAGATACTGTGTTGATCCCCACTAAACTGAATAATTCAAGTATAAGGGCACCATAAATGTCAATAAATGTGTGCACCTTCCCTTTGAAATGTAATATTAAGAAAACTTGTACCTACAAAGAAACAACTGTTTGTAAGCTGAGACCTTAGATATAAGGTATTTCAGATTAACAGAAATTCAACTGAAAGCCAATATCCAACATCTTCGCCTTATTCTGGCTTATCTATGAAACTTGGGCAAGTCTTATTACTGTGCAAATAAAATTTAAAACAAATGCACAAATACAAATTAAATAAAAGTCAAACAAAGAAACAAACAAACAAAATGCAAAAAATGTACTGAGAACTATTCATGAAGTCTCATCAGAATCAAATCCTTGAACTCCAAGCACATCTCATTTTAAAATTAACCTAAGGCAAAAAAATGTGCAAGACTTCACATTGTCAGTTTATCACAATCTTCTGTCCCTTTCTTTCTATTTTAAATGCGAACAGCGAAGTGTTTATTTGAAGTGGGAAGCATTTATATTGAGAATGTAAACTGCAGTGAACCACAGACAATAAAACCAGTGAAAACTATTGCATGAAATTGTACTTACTTTACAGCAGCCAAAAAAACCCTCTCCAGCTTCTAAGCTTTTCTGAGATGAGCCTGTAAAATTTCTACCTACAAAAATTGTGATGTGAAAGCTGTTAGATATGAAAGTAGCCAGATTACTATAATTCAGCATGGTCATGACAGAGAAAAAAGGCTCTTCTTGGTCTTCTGATACCATAATCTACTATCTCAAGTATCAAGTCGCAAGAAAAGGCCAGACCTTAGTGACAGCAGCAGCAGTCATAGAAGCATAGCTTGCTAAAGCAATATTCATCACTAGGCACAACCCAACCATTCCTCTACCCCTCCTACCCTGCATTGTGCCTTAATGCACAATCTGGTCTTTTTTCAGCTCTACTGCACAGCCAACAAAAGGCATATTGCTTGTGTTAGTAACAAGGCTGAAAATAAGCACTGAGCCTGTGAAAAATGTATTCATTCTTGGATAAGTACTTATTGACACTCTAATGTGCCGGCTGCGTCCTCTATTTCATGAGCTCTAAGGACCTTTATTATCAGAGAGTCACCTCGTTCTCTCAGAACAAAAGAAATTCAGGTGTGGAGTAAATTGTATGTATTGTTTAAAGTGCTATAGATGAACTATGCTTATATTGTCTTATGGTTTTGCTACCTGAGAGATTCTTCCCCACTAACATAAGCAACTGGATTTTTTTTCCCTATTACTCTTTTTATCTTTGCTCACCTGCCACCATGGCATTTGGGACTGCTCCATACAGTTTTCAAAGCACTGCATCTGATATTTATGTACCTATAAACAGGTGATGTTTGTTTGAAGCAGCACAGACTCTTGGCAGGGCTTGTTATCGGTTCTGATGGCAAACAAGTTCTGACTTCATTTCAGGTTCATTCAGAATCGAACCTTGAAAAAGCCAGTAAGAGCCATTAAACAACTTCAGGCATGTCTACATTCTTATCAGCCTTGGGTGCCTTAAGTTCTGAGGATGGGACAGATATTAACTTGTCTCTACTGTCCTTACACACATTCCTTTCTTCTAGTATTGGTAACAAATAGCCACCATGGTTTCAAATAAATTTTCTCAAGGAAACCCTATTTCCCAGTCCAAAGTTTGCTGATACATGCTTTTACTGGGAAAGAACAAGACTAAAAGTCATACATTTCACATTGGCTCAACTCAGTGTGGTATGCAGCGTAGATAATTTCAATAACAGCTTGGCAGCTATATATCCTTCTAGCATCATCAATGCAACCACTCTATAATGACTGTGGTCCAGATCTTGTTCACCCCAAGGTTTTTCTAAGAAGAAGAGGGACAGAAGGCTGGAAAACACTAAAATTTTTAATCTGCTTTCTTACTGTCTTTCTCCATCAATGGTGCTTCATCCCCTAGTGACAGAAGCAGCAACACTGCACATCTTTTTGCTTATTTTTCCCACTGTTTTAAAAACTCTCTTCTCAGACTGCAGAGCACTACAAGCTATGCTTAATGACTCCTGGTGCCACAGTAAAGACTGAAGAAAGAGTTTCATCAATATCTCACCATTTAGATGATGCTCCTTAGAGCTTTATTTTGCAAATAAGAGGTTCACACAGCTCTACTTGCCAGGGCAAGTATAAGCAAGTTCCTCTTATTAGGGTACTTATTGTCTCCATCATCACAGACAAAAACTGTATGAGTAAAATAAACGATACCAAGGAATGTTCTTGACATGAATATGCCATTTTCCATGAGATTCAAATAATCTCTATCATGGTTTTGACCTGGGCCACCTAGCAGTCTCTCAAGCAATTCTCAGGAAAGTTTGGGTATTAACACAAGCCAAGGACTTTTTCCAAAAGGCAGTTTGCTATTCTGTTTAAGAAAAAAAGAGTTTAACCTCAAGATCATGGGCAGGCCATATCACTTGGCATCAAGTCTAAAAATATTCCCTGACATTGTTAAATTTTCTAGTGAAAACATAGAGACAATCTCTAAGTACCCTTAATCTACTGATCTTCAGCTTAAGGTAGGAGGAAGGGAATAAATATTGTTACAAATTATATCTGGCAAATGTGAAAGGAGAATAATGCTTATTTTCTCAGTAGCATTTAGATATGCAATTCTTACCATTTCAAAGATAAGGTATGTTTAACTTTATTCACCAAGGACATAATATGCAGAAAGGACTTTGAATGCACCATAGGTTAGAATCCAAGCAAATGGAACAAAGTTTGACTTTTTTTTGGACAAAGCCTGAAGCTAGAACTAATGCCAAAACTGACCCTGTAGTTTTACCATTATTAAACCACAATAAACGTGACACTTAAGTAACTTCAGTTATGATTCATCCCATGCTAAAACAAATATCTAAAGTACATAAAGTTTCCCTTTAGTATAGGTCTTCTCTACTAATTATGAAGACAGCCTTGATTACTATTTTGGTGTATTTATCTTCATTCTAGAAGGTTAAAATTATGTGAGATGAATCTCACTTTTAATCCATCTATGAGATTAAACCCATACCTGAATAAAAAGTGTACAGGGGCAATATGTCTTAGGAAGGTCAGATTTAGACCTTTGCTTTAATACTTCCCAGAAAGAACTTGAAACAAGAACTTGGATAATTCAAAATACAAGATGGAATCATTTTGCTGACAGTTTTGCACCATTTCAAACCTTTTTTCCTCCTAATGGTAAAGTTTAGGGGCTTTTTTTTTCGTTAACATAGACTTGGTGATCTCCAGATAAATCATACTCATTTTATAAAATTCTTATCAGTTCATTTTATTTCTCACAACCCAAAGTAAATATATAACTGTAGTTAAAGGTTAAGAAGTCAGAAGGATTTATCACTGAAATGACACAGATAAAATCTGCTAAGGAACATCTGCTCTAAGAAATTTATTATTGCAGTACTTCCTAAGCACTCTTTTAATTATCTTGCAAAAGTCTGCATACTAACAAATCTGCTGAATATCAATTTACAGTGGATGTATACTTACTTCTTAACACATCAGAAGACCATAAATGCATGAAAATTTCAGGCACAGTCTATCGTGGGACAACCTTGATTATAAAAGATTAGCTCCAGTGCCAAATGCTTTCTCATATTCTCCATCCCAGATATATATTTTCCATTTTCAATCTTGAATCAAACAGTGCAGGCAAATTGTTTGCTCAGATACATCTTGGATCCCCAAACAAATGAGAATGAATGTCTTGTTTTCTTTTGGTGAAAAACATCATTCTTTGCAATGGAGGAATATAAATAAATAAACATCAAATTATATAACATGTCACAGAGCAGACAGTTACAAGATGAATTTGTCTTTTTTAAAGGCACAGCCTGAGCATAGATGGTGATAAAATGAAAACTGTAGTGCTGTTATAATGTACAGTATGACTCCTTTGACCTGAAGATTAAAGGAAGACAAAGCAACGAAGGCATGTCACTCTGAAAGCTGTAAAAACCAGAGAAACATAAGTGCCCTGGCTTTAAGTACAAGTTTTTTTGAAAGACAAAAATATTTTCTTTAGAGTCCCTTCTCTTTATCAATATTGTTTATTCCCAGAAAGCAGAACCATAGGTCACTTACAGAGAAATCACTCATTGTTAATGGAAAAACAAATTAACAACTTATTTACTTGGCTAATGCACTTCCTTAGGTCACATTATACCCTAAAGCTTTTAAAAACCATTTGTTTGACTGAACATATCATGATTTGAACTGTTAGCTACTCTGAATAGACCTTGTTTTAATGCAAGGGCTTTAAAGATACAGTTCAGATGTGTTCACATGTGGAAGGAAGGAACCACTCCGCTGCATAGTGGCTGTATATATGGCGGATGGAGGTTGTCAACAAAAACACTTTCAGCATCAGCTCCTAGAAACTCTGCTGCAAACTCTGCTCATGACCCTGCTGTAAGAAGGGACAATCCCAGCCAGGTAGTTGAGCCCCTGTTGGCTTTCTGAGATGGTGTGATAGAAAGATGAGATTTTTCTTGGACATTTGGGTGAACTTAAAAAAACTGACATGTTATGGGAGAGTGGAGTGGGACATTTCATGGTATACAGTCTGTTTGAGCATAATGTAACACAGGAAATATGGCCACAGTTTACCTTTGTTTCTTACAGGTTCAAAACCACATTTTTATAAAGAAAGAAAGTTACTTCATATGTGTATATGCTCAGGCATGCACACATTATATATGTAAATATGACATCATTCTACTAGTGATCCATTAATTGTAATCACTCTTTTAAATAAAGGATACAGAAATTAAGGTATTTTGATCCTTACTGAAAGAAAGAGAAACATTTCACTGGACATGTTGTTTGTGAACAAAGAAGGATTTGTGGGTGATCACAGAATTATAGAACCACGGAATGCATTGGGTTGGCAGGGACCTTTAAAGATCATCTAGTCCAACTCTCCTGCAGTTAGCAGGTACATCTTTAACCAGATCGGGTTGCTCAGAAGCACATCCAACTTTACCTTGAATGTTTTACAGGTACGTGGCCTCTACCACCTGTCTGTGAAACCTCTTCCTGAGTTTCACCAACTTCATTGTAAAAAATTTATAAATTGTGAAAAAATAGTCTAAATCTATGCTCTTTTTGTTTAAAACCATTACCCCTTGTGGGGTATTGCAACAGGCCCTTCTAAAAAGGTTGTCCTCATCTTTCTTTTAGTCCTCCTTTATGTACTGAAATGATGCAATAAGACCTCCCCAGAGCCTTCTCTTCTCCAGACTAAACAACCTCAATTGTCTCAACCTTTCTTCACAAGTGAGGTTCTCCAGCCCTCTCATTATTTTTGTGGCCCTCCTCTGGACCTGCTCCACCAAGTCCATGTCTTTCCTGTGCTAAGGACTCTAGAGATGGCCACAGTACAAACGGGGTCTCAGCAGAGCAGAGGGAGAGAATTACCTCCCTTGAGCTGCTGTCCATGCCTCTTTTGATTCAGCCCAGGATATGGTTGACCTTCTGGGATGCAAGTGAACATGCTCTGAGTGGCTGAGAAAAAAATCCATTACGAGGGTCTGAGTAATTACAACCCATCTAAATTTACTGTGATTGTTGCTGGTCCTCTTCCTGGAAATCCTCTAGAAACTTTGTTCTGGAAAGGCTGCAAAAGGATAACTGTATCACCATCTGCTTGCCCCATTCATATTTCTAGCATGCTAAATTGACCACTAGCGTACACATATAAACAGACCTTTGGTTTGACTCATTACAGATGTTCTTATGTTCTCAGCATTAAAGATAATTGCTTTACATAAGGGAGTGTATGGCCTTTGTAATAAGTTCTGTGTTTTGTTTTGTTTCAAAAAGCAATGGCAGTGCTATTCTCCTTTTAAATCTATTTTGCATTACTTAGCACTGATACTTTGCACTCTCAATGTAAACAGATTGCCCTTTGATGTCAGGACTAATTCCTCACATGTAGATGGAGCAGAATATCAGAGATGAAATCAATCATATGGCTCTGAGACAAGAATCCATCTGTATCATCATCCTAATAGGAGAACATATTTGGAGACAAGATAAAATATAATACTGCATGGAGTATAACATCACAGTGATCAGCAGAGACACAACTAAATGCTATTGAAATCCTAGGAAAATAAAATCAGTGAGAAAATTGAATCAAGTTGTCCAGCTGTATTTCTTTATAGTGATACAAATATGTGTAGTGCATTTATACACACATAGATTAGTAAATTTATAAACTGGGAAATATACTTGCAGACATAGCATTTGGATTTGCTGTACCCTGCACAAATATTAAAGGACATTAGATTTTGGCACTGTTTCTTTGGACCAGTCAATGGAACAGAGTAAAATAACTCAAGCCTGAAAGGTTGCTCCTTCTAGCAGCTGGCATAGGGTAGACTTAGATGATGAGCTGTTAGTATACGAACATTTTTGGTTAACCCTATAGGATAAGAGAGAAAGTTAGTTCTAAAACTAGAGGAGTACACTGAATGTAAACAACCGCTCAAGCACTATGAGAATGTTTTTGTGGAAAGCCTTTGAGATGGGCTGATTGTGTGCACTAGTGCCAGCTAGTTGTTGGATGTTGAGGGAATTTGAACAAGCCAGACAAGAACCACATTTTCTCTACCCATTGCTATAACTATTGGTGTCCAGAGTCATTCAGGAATGGAAAGGGAGTTCACAGCACTGCCCCCATGACTACATACCACACAGATGAAACCACTATATTGACTCCCTCCTGACTTCTCCTACATTGCATTATCTCTCCCACAGGACAGGGAAGTCATGTAATTTGTAAAATTGCTTACATATGTGATTAATGTGTTTTGGCAACCAATCCATCTAGTCTCTGAACTGCCAGCCTGATCTTAAATCACAATACTTCCTCATCAACTATATCTATAGTCTCAAACAACACTTCAGTAAAGGGATTGCTACTACACAAAAGCTGGTGATGTGAAGATGATATGTCACTTTTTATTACAATAATGCTTTAATGAAGGTATGTGACTCCTGTACACTCTGCTTCATCCCTGACACATAAGCAAATATGCACCCATTCTGTAATTAAACTGCAGATGCCTGCCATCATGCACATGTTTGCAAATATGTGTGAAGTCACATGAACAATGTCCACTTTTATGTACCTGTCACTGTCCTCAAAGGTACAAATTCCACTATTGTGAGACAGGCATGTCCCCATTCATATAATGGGAAATGCGAACAGCTCAGGACACCTAAAATTACACGCATGCACCTTGTCAAGTATGTGTCATAACATTCTGATTATGCTATGGATACATAACTGGTTTATAGTGGAAAGGACTATAGGGAATATAAATAAGGACTTTACATTAAATGATGATATGTTTCCGGGGAGGATGGCATAGAAGAGGGCAGGTAGGAAGAAATTTTTTGGCCTGGCACATATGACCCCTGGAGTTTCATACCATAATCTACTTGACAGTCCTTACTAACCCTGATCAAGCCTTGGTAAGTCCTTCCAGAGACAATTCTCACTGTCTTATAAGAATATACACTAATTTGTTTTGCCCAGATCTGCCCATTAATGTGACGATTGTTGATGATGAAAAAAACATTTCTAAAATGTCTAAAAACACCTAAACAGTTGTGGTCTGTCTTCTTCATGCATCAGCAGAAACAATGGGCACAAAAGAAACACAAATTTTCTCTCTCCAAAGTCTTCTTATTGCTGAAGAGAGGGTGGTGCAGCATCAGCTGGTGAACCAGTGAGAGGACTGCCTCAGTTCCTTAGGCTACGATCAACCTGGACTAGGGAGACTAGACAAGATGTGGGTAAAAAAACAGCATGATGAACCTGACTTTTAATGAGTTGTTCAAATCCATACAAGTCATGTCCCCCATCTGTTATAAATGTGTAATATTCTTCATATCACTTAACTGCCTCTGAACACTGTGTGAGAGAACATGGGCGAAAGATTAAACTAGACTAGGAGGTTTTAATAACATTTTGTGGCACCTCCTCTCAGTGCATTAAATTACACCATCTATTGCAACTTTTCATATACTTGCATTTTTATGCTGCATTACTAAAAAGTCACAAGGAATGACACATGCCTTTGGGTCAAATTCATATTCGCAGAGCAGTAGCCAACATTCATACAGCTGTTAGCAGAAATCACAGCAAGCTGGTATTCAGAGTAATCTGCAGAAACTGGGGAAATAGGAATGGAGAGTTCTAAGTCAAATACAGTCAGCTGAATTATTTCTTCACTGATTAATCACATCATTTCAGAAAAAAAATAATTTAAGGGTTGTTGGATGTTGTGACTCCTTGATTCTAACTAAGGAGGTATAAATAATTATATCAATGAATTAAGATTCAGATTCATTTTATCTTGTTTTGTGTGCTAGTGCTGAACTACTGCTTGCACTTCATGCCCAAAGATATATTACCTGCATCTGACAGGCAGTTGAGATCATTGCAGGTCTAAGTAAAACCCACTTTGAATTCTTTTGGGTGGTTTGTGTACAGTGATAAGTGCGTGGAGCACTCTCCATCCTTTGGTATACAATCAGCTCAACTTGTTCAGTACAGGGATTCTTAAGAGTGAAACAAAAGTAATTTACACCTATTAAGATTCAGTTTCTCTAATTCCTGAAAGTTAGGCAGAGCAAAACTGTACTACAGACCTCTACAGCTTCCTCCTACAGACAAAGGGCAATTCCTCTTTACAAATGCATGCCTATAGTGCAGAAAGAAGGGATTTCTCCTCCAGGAGTGTCTATTTTTTTCCATTGACTATGACTGGATTATATTAGGTACTCAATATTTATATACTTAAGTTTTAGTGAAACTTCCCTTAGCCAATCCATAAGGCCCCTCTTTCCAGATGGTCTAGAATGATTATAGGGAGATAAACATGACAACCAGAGTGCTTTTACCACACAAACCTCTCCCACCATTAAACCCCTTGACATTAACAGAGAACCTATGTGTTGCTGTCCTGCATCCCAAGTAGCCAACCAAGGAGGTAAATGAAATAGTTTTACTTTATACAGTCATGAACTTGCATAACTGTATGAGAGTATAAGCCTGGAGTTGAGGAGAACCACATAGTTATGAAGATCATATACTAGGCCTCTCCTCTGTGATGTGGGTGTAACTTGAAAATGGGAGCATTGGCAGGCATATATATAAGAAAGGGACTGCAGTATTCTATTTGGTTCTTTTCCTGTTCTTTATAAAGGTATGAAAAAATACTTCCTCTGCTTTTCCATAGATGCAGGATGACTCAAAACCTGAAACTCTGCTACCTTCAGCAATGTTTAAAGATGAGAAACACAAAGAACAAGTCAGCATGAGAGAGACAGTAGATGTAGAACATAACTTGAACACAAAAAAGAATGAAACACCTTTTTCTATGCCTCTTTCCAACAGTAAGCAAGGAAGTACCTACAAGGCACCCATTTTGGGGTGCCAGCAGGTCAAAGTATTTCCGGCAGGTCAAGGAAGGTGATCCTTCCCCTCTGCTCAGCATTGGTAAGGCCACATCTGGAGTATTGTAGCCAGTATTGGTCTCTCCAGTACGAGAGACATGGACAGACTGGAGAGAGTCTAGAGAGGCACTGCTAAGGTGATGAAGGGACTAGAGAATCTCTCCTACAAGGACAACCTGAGAGAGCTGGGACTGTTCAGTCCAGAGAATAGAAGGCTCAAGGGGATCTTATCAATGTATATAAATCCCTGAAGGGAGGGTGCAAAGACCATGGAACCTGGTTCTTTTATGTGGTGCCCAGTGACAGGATCAAAGGCAATGAGCACTAATGATACACAGGAGCTTTCCTCTGAACATCCAGAAATACTTTTTTACTGTGAGGCTGACTGAGCACTGGTACAGGTTGCCCAGAGAAATTATGGAGTCTCTGTCCTTAGACATACTCAAAAGCCATCTGGACACAGTCTTGGACAATCAGCTGTAGGTGACTGCTTAGTCAGCAGAATTGTACCAGACGACCTCCAGCAGTCCCTCTGAACTTCAAGCATTCTGTGATTTTGTGAAAAAATAGGAAAAAAACACCACCCCCTAAATTTATTAATCCTGTACTTGAAAATCTTGGCTTGATGGGGCAAGCCAGAAATAATTCCACTGCAGTGAAAGAACAACACGGGCAAAAAAGACCAGAACTAGGCTGTGGGCTGTTGTTCCATAATGCTACACTGACAGCCAAGTTGAAGAAAAGATTTTTGGAAAGCAATTGCTTGAGTAAATGACCAAGAATATTTGCATGTTTTCAATTCTACAGATATCTAATGCATAAAATTGGTCTCCTCTTGTATGATTAGTGACAGTGTTGAAAGAAGTGTACTGGGAGTCTTCTCACTCCTCCAACAAAAATACAGATTTTTTTCTGGTGCTGTTCCTCTCCTGTGTATATTTCATACAAAGCAGCTTATTTCTACCATAAGGAGCTGCATTCTACTAGAACTAGAAAGGGTACAAATCTGAGTGAACAGCTCAACCTTTTCTGCACAGCAGGTGTGTAGTCAACCCAGATTACTTCTGCTCCACTCCAGGAGTGATTGAGTAATGCTGTCCAGAGACCACTGACATCCCAAGATGACAGGTGGGTTATTTAGCCTATGCACTCAGACAAGGATTTAGCCCCAAATACTGATTTTTTTTCTCAACTTTTAAATAGGTTTGTTTGACCTTCTGTGTCTGAAGAATTTGAATAAACATATTTTCTGTAGTAGCTATATCCCTTCTGCACATCTGACAGCCCAGAGGTTTACTGCAAATGTTTCCATCTCCTTTTAAAAACAGGTCATTTGTCTAGTTGGATAAGACTTATACAAGACACAGCTTACCAGGGTAGCCAATGTGCATTAGCACTCTTTTATTAATGAGTTCTACACAATAAAATGGAACAATTCTTTCTGCTGTTCTCCCAGAGAACTGAGAACAGGCAAGGGGTTTAAAGCGACTTTCTAATCAAGCTGCACCTCATTAATGGAGGCTTTTTTTTAATAGCTTTTTATAGTGAGATTGCTTAAAAATACACTTTAATTAACTCCAGTTCATTTTTGCTTACTTTTCTCTTAATTTGATTTAGAACAAAGACTGTGTGAGATGATACTTACAAAAAGGAAGAATTCTTTCATGACAACTTCTTAAGTTAATAAGATTTAATCTTTTTAATTCAAAAAACCACACATTTCTAGTCAAAGTATTTACTGTGTGGCTATTTACATAAAAATAAATATGTATATGTACAATTATTTATATGCAGATATATTAGGTACCAATAATAAATCAACCTAGAAACCCAACCTAGAAAAAGTAAATACTAGAGTATAATCTTACTAGAAATCAGAATAAGTAATTAGATCTATTTGTTTTTAGAAAATCTCAGACTTCCTGAGTGGGAAATGGAAGTAGGTTTTTGTTCTGTGGTAATTCATCAGTCCTAATAATGAACATTTTAAGTATAAAAGTCTTTTTGGCTAAAAAACATCTGGGCAGGGTTTTAAGAAAGAAATATGGCATACTAATGTCACAGAAGTGTTTCATATATATAAGTCCTAAGTCTTTTTTTCACCTAGTCCAGTATAGCTGCCTTTCAGTCAGAATAGTCCTATGAAAGCCATACTGTTCTATCACTAGGCAGGTAAGTGTCACTCCATCTTTTTTTCTGATTATTTTGATACTTCAAAAGGATTTCTAAAACTTACAGTTCAGCATTTAATAATTCTGAGGTCTGGATTACTGGCTAATGGACACTCTTGCAACCAGGGAGTCAGGATGATCAAGGGACACCACAAATGCAGCCAGCCACCAGGATGCTGAATAACTGGGGAAAAAATCAAGCCCAGAAACCAAGGTCTAGGCAAGATTTCAGACATAAATTTATTTACTTCAGTCTCCAGCAAATCCCATTCTCAGTTGAAATACTCTGACTTTATTATTTGGGTATTCCAGCTGCATCTATCTAACCAGTTTTCTTCTATATCTTCTCTAAAGACCTATAGAGAACTGGTGTTAGTCCTGTCCCTCAATGTCTAGGCAACATGATTCCATCACTATGCAGCTCAAACAGCCAGTCTTAGAAAGGTAATGAGTTTCATTAAAGCTTTATTTTCTAGTAAACAGATAAAATATTTGCTTTTCATTCTTTCTAACAAGTGAAATAGGGAATAAATGTTCTTCCCCTGTAGCTAAAGAAATCTGAAACAAGTCCAAACAGCTTCTCTATTGAATTTATATAAACAGCAGCTCCAAACTCATAAAAATATATCACTGTGAAGCCTACAAATATGACTTTATTTTATTACTCTTACAATGATAATTTGGAACAATAAATATTTTACACTGAACTTGTATTCTGTCTGCAACATGGGTCATCTAATTTCCTCGGACTTCACTCTGTATCTGGATGGAACTCAGGTTTCATAACACGTTAGTCTGTGCCTGGAAATCCTAATGATGTTAGTGGCAGCTAGTTACATGCAACAAAGACAAACACAGACCAGGCCATGTTACACATGAGTGGTACTTAATGAAAGCCTAGATCAAGCTTTCTTTTTCTTTGTTAAATGTACCTGTCTCTGCAAGGTCAGTTGATTTCCATGGAATCACTTGCTAACTTAGGTAGTGCTTTGAATCAAAGTGGCAGAGTTGAGCCTGAAGGGTTAGAGGCCATCACAGGAAAAAGAAAAAAAAAAAAACAAAAACCCTTTTAAAAGCAATAGTACCCTTAAAGGAACACCACAGTTATGCTGGATATCATCTAGTAGGTGAAAGCATTCAACCATGAACGCTGTGTCTAATAAAGACTACAAAGCAACTGTGTGCCTCTGTATGTCTTTTTCACCTAAGGTAACCATACCCCTACTGTAACTATCACAAACCCCTTAAACCTTTTTTTGTCATTAAGAGCAACCATAGCTTGTTTTAGGATTCCAGTTCATTTAGTGATGTTACATTCAATTTGAAATAAGCAAAGACCCCATCATCAACAGAAATTTTTCCTGTAGCATAAACCCAGTGGACAGGTGATTCCACAGTGGGTCCCAGTCTTGGTCCTGAGCAGCTTAACACATCACACTCTCTAGGAGAAGGATGGCTCAAAAGTCCCCAGTCCTTCTGAAAATACACAGTATGTTTCACCTTCTGCTGATTCTGTGAAAGTGGGCCATGGCCTTACCTAGTTTCAATTTCTTTAAAGCCAGAAGATATCCCAGATGATTCAACTGGGAGCAAAATGACTCTCAATGTGATACTGTCAGGCTCTGTGTACAGCGAACATTTTCATTCTCTAGCCCCTGCTCATGTCACACACTAAAGGCACGGTAGTGTCTAGCCCTCAACAACATCAGTACTAGAAGAAACATGTCTGTATTTATTATTTCATGCAGGTTTGTGTTTGAGTTGCAGAGTATACATTCAATGGAATTCATTCCTAAGCAAGAAAGCCAGTAGAGTACACTTCAATTAGAGTATGTAGATTAGCTCTAGCCTGTTACTATTAAGTTCTCACAGACCATGTAGCACTGGCATGACAGGGATTTGCTTCTAAAGAAAGCAATAATGATACACATATATATTAAAAAAATGGTAATCTGGTATAATATATTCCATCAAGTAGTAGGTACAGGAAAACAAAGGCAGGCAAAACAAATGTAGACCAGTATTCTCAGTCACAGTGATGTCATCTTGAAACTGAGATGGAAACTGTCATTCTGAAGAATATGAGTATCTTTCTCTTAAAATAATCTGCAGCCAGGCATTTGTAATTTAGAGTAGCCAGAAGACTGAGCAAAGCATTAACTTGTCTTACGGAGCACTTCTGGCTATTTCCTTACATTTGTACATGGCTGTGAGCAGAAAAAAAGTCTTCTAACTCTCAGGCTGAACGTATGATAAACCTAAATAAGACAAGAGGCTTTTTGACATTGAGAGATGTCTGAAAGTATAAGTCTGGAAGGATAATAAGCCTTGAATGGGAAGGCAACTCCAGTCATTTATTTACCCAGCCTCCATTCACCATCTTCAGCTTTTTTTTCTGGATTTGAAGCTGCACAGCAGGGCTCAGATGCCTGTATCCCTGTCACCTACACTCTGTGAAAAGAGTCTGTGTGTGAAAGCAACTTCCAAAGGGTATAAAAGCATTTATCTTTTTTCTTCTTTTATTTCAAGTGGCTAGGTACCACTGAAAATAGGGATCCAAGCTTTTCACTATGCACTCGCGCTGGGGCAAAGCCTCGGTGAGGCAGCCCACGTGAAACCAACAGGAAGCGATTCTCTTGCTGGTTGCACTGGTTGTTCTCTGCTGCTTTAGCAAGATCAGCTTCCCAATGAAGGAGTCTGGCAGAAGGAAGGTGGGGAAGACAGACCTGCCTTTTCAGCAGCTGCAAGCTCTGCTGTCCTTGAAAGGCTCTGCTAGACTTAGAATGTCACCCTGAACAGAAGAGTGGGAAAACCTGTGCAGCAGCAACTATTCTGGACTCACCTCTGCTTCTTGCCCAGAGCTCTTGTCATACACACAGCTGTTCAGAAAGATTACACTGCAATAATTATAACTTTGTACTCTTTATATATCAATATGTTACCTGAATGGGGTACTCTACACTCTCAAAGGAAAAGGCTTAATTACTTGCAAAACTATAACAAGGCTGACACATCTTCTGGAACTTGGATCTCATCCATTGCCAATTTATTACTAGTCTTTTTTTCTCCTTCACTTTGTAAAAGCCATCATCCTAAGTTTTGTATTAGTAAGTAATAATATGTTTCTTATTACAAAGAGCACTTCAGTTAGAAAAAGGAAGTCTTAAATGTTTATACTGAACTACAGAATTTTGACAGGCCTCTTACTTACAGCAGTATAAACCTCAGTGCTCATCAATGCTTGACTCCTGGAGCTTGCAGTGCCAGACTGAGAATTTTTGCCTAAAGAAAATGTGTTAGAAGGCCATGGCACTACTGCATGCTTCACAGAGATCAAATTAAATAAAAATCTAAACTGTGCTATGAGGCAGGGCTATGAGGAATCTTCAGATTAATCCTTTATATATTTATCTGGAAAAGTTCAATATTATCACTTAATTACTATTCATCCTCCCTTTTCACTGTAAGGTTTCCTTCTGCATGCCAAACCTAGCTTTCCTAAGCTCACCTATATACAAGCCCTCACTTATTCTCTTCAGATAAATCTTCCATGAATATATTTTTATGAGATTGGGGTTTTTAGATTTTCCTTGCACTTAACTCAGTATTGTTCCTACACTATTCTAGAGCCTTTGACACAGTTAATTTCTATCTGTTAAATTTTGTTTTCTTTCCCTGCATTTTATTGCTTAATCTAAGATGTGAATCAAATGCTGGACCATAGAGAGAATATATAGTAAAGGTGGCTTCCAGCCTGGACTGTAATATTACATTATCAGTGCTTTGGGGAAGCTTTGATAGTAAAGCTTCTTAGCAGCAGCCCTGGATAGTGAACAAAAGCAAACTCAACTTTCAAACAGTTTACAGTTTAGCCTTGTGTATATTTGTTCAAATCTTGTACCCATTTGAAATTACTCTCTTTTTCCCACAGTTTTTTTCCCTGTTTCAGCTGTACATTCTGACCATGAACAACCAAGTTGTTGTCTTCCACCTCAGGGACAGCTCTTCTCTGGACAGCACAAAAAGCATTCGTTTCCATAAAAGAACCTTTCCCAGACCAGAGACATACAGTCTTTTCTATCAACACTAAACTAACTCTACTTGTAGAATGCAAAGTCCCAGGCCCTTCTTTCAAAAATGACAGCTCTCATATCTTGTACTTTACAAAAGTTTCAACACCCAAGAGTTCATACAGAGATGTAACATACCTATTACTACCTGAATTTAAAATAACATTATAATATGTACATATTTAAATTTATTTTATAACTCAATGACTGAATTCCCTTAGCTGACTGGATTGCCCACTACTTTATCCCTGTTTTCGCTTGAGTACTTCCTAGTGACAAATCCAGAAATCTGTGAGCCTGAATTTTCCTGAATTGCTTAAGTCATAACTGCATTACTTCAACCTGACAAATGTAAACTTTGTTGCATAACAGGCAGCTCAAATGTATACAGTAGAGAGAAAAGTCTAAGTGTTAGAGCTTTCCTCAATTAAGTAATTTTCATATTTTTGCTCTTTCAGCTATCTTCCAGCTCTGCATTTACAAAACAACTACTGTGACAAACAGTGGAGTGGTGGCACAGTGTTTGAAAGGAAGTTTTCAAATCCCACTGAGAAGGAATTTCCTCCTTGATGCTTATGGCAGCATGAAACCAGTGCTCTCCAGGTTGTGCTGGAAATAGCTTCAGCCAGCTGGAGGTGATCTAGCAGCAAAGCCCTCCTCCAGCACTGGTGAGGCTGCACTGTGGTCCATCCTGGAGCTACACTGTCTCTGTTGTCACCTCCTCTCTCCCTGCTGTGCAGGCATCGCACATCTGCTGCCTTCCTGTGTCCAACACAGGCCCTGCCCCAAGGCCTGTCCCCAAATTATCTGACCCTGACTCTGAATCATTTGGCATATCCTTTGGAAGAATTGTTTCCTTTTGAGAAGGCTCCTATTTAATTTACTGTATGAGCAGAACATCCCTCTCTATAGAATGTGACACATGCCAGTCATCCAGGATATGCTGGAATTCTGGTAAAATCGGTCATTCCATTTTTCACATCCTCTTTTTCAGACCAACAAGGGAAGTGCAAATTAATATTGGCAACACTGCACTGATCATTATAATTTCCTTTCTCATTCTTTGGCTTTAAGAATTACAATCACCTTTTTTTAAATTAGTCATTATTCAATTAACTGAAAGAAAATACAAAACAGGTACAGTCAGTGTCACTACCTCTTACCAGATTTCCCACAGTTGAAAGGACTATCACCATCACATCAAACAAATCTGCTTTGAGGCAATTACAAATTTATTTGATGTGAATGTGAAATATGCAGGCAGAACAGACCTAGACATTCATAGGACATCAGATTTAGTAGCTCAGAACATTTTAATTTAAAAAGTAAGGATTACATGTCAACGAAATGTACTTGAAATAACAAGAACTGAGTAACCAATAGATCTTGAAACCTTATTGGCAATAGGGATTCATTATCAAAGCATTGTGAAAATGTTTCCATTGTGAATTTTAAGCAGTATTGCACTTACTCATGAAAATTGTGAGAAATAAAGAAAAAATAATTAAATTCAAACTTCCTTGAGCCTAGAGAAAATGCCTTTCAGTAAGACACTGTGAGAAATCACTTTGTTTAGCTTATCAAAAAAAAAAAAAGAATGCTGAGAAGTGACTTAATTAGAATACAAAAGTATGTTTTTGGGCAAAACATATCTTTAATCTACCTGGGAAGGTGCTAATATAAAGCAATGGCTTGGAGCTACAGTTAGATATCTTCAGATTAAAAGGCATACAGACACTTTCTGTTTTTTATTTTGACACCAAAGACGGTTCATGATTGGAACAAGCTACCTAAAGAAATAGTGATTTTTTTCATCTTTTGATTCTTTTATATCAAGACTGGATATTGAACATGAAATGGGTATTACGGTATCTGATCTAGACATCACATGGAAGAAGCAGTGATCCCTTATGACTGAATTGTGTGGGTCTGTGGCAGTTCAACAACATCTAAGCTTTTTGGTTTTAACCTGTTTGCAAGAAAACTAAAACACACTGTCATGCCATAAATAGCAGGGTTAAAGAGTAAGGCTAATCTCAAATGAAAGTATTTCTCTACTAGACTCTTCGGTTTATAATAAAATATACAGGATGGAATTAAAATATAAGTAAAAAAAGATGGTATTATTATTCTTTTTTAGTAAACAAGTGTAAAATGTTATCTTTTTACCTTAAAAACGAAAATATTTGCATATATCAGCACTAAAGAAATTACACTATAACAATTTAGAAAACTTAAATACAAGAAACATCTTAAATACTAGATACGCAAAAACATAAAATAAAGGACATTTATAGTTACAATGTCCTGGTTTTCCTTACATAGTTTGTTTCTTTAAAACCTTTGACAAGATTCTATTGAGATACTGCTTTTAAACACAACTGAGTGCTGTTCATTCCTTAGATTTTCTATTACATATTTATTTTACTAATTAATGTAACCATACAAAAATATGTCTATTCAAGGCTGGAGGCAGATAAACAGTTGTAAACAAAATAACTCCACACACACATACTTCCTGTAATCCCTTTGTAATTGCTGCTGATAGTTAAATAAACACAGTATCTTTGTTTTGCATCCTTCAATAGAGGTCACGATTAGTAGAGTTCCATAATTGATTGTTGTGAATTCTATTACAATATCAATGCTGGACAAGGCTGAAGGAATTTGATTTAAGAAAATATACATTATATTAATTTTTTACATAACATTAGTGCACTGTACTGTTGGGTTTTTTTGGTGCAGCAACGGTTACCTGACATTCTCAAAGAGTCAATGAACAGTGGGTAAGTCACAGCCAGTGGTCACAGTATCCTGCAAAACTCTCATTAGTCCACTTTCAGCAGTAATACTAACCAGCATCCTGTCAAAGGTCAGAGAGGTGATTTATGCCTTTCTTATCCACTGCTTATTTAAAGAGACCACTCTCAGATGCCTAGGTCCAGATCATGCCAATTTCCCAGTCCCCACACATCAGGGTTTCCAGAAGGATGGAAAAAACCTGGCTGGTGTACATGTACAATGAGAACTCAGTCCTGCAATGCTTGTGCAAACAGCTCCACCAACATGGACGGAAAGTTAAAACATCAACACTAAATCAATAATAATCACGTGCCATTGGAGAAACTCTCAAGGCAAGCTATGAACAAGCAGCTATTCTTTCCGAGCAAAGCCACAGAAGTAAAACTACAGAAAAGAAGTAAAAGTTTGGATCAGCAAACATTATAAAAAGTTCAGGAAGCCTTAAACAGCTGCAGGGAGACTCCTGGCTGCCACCCAGTTCGAGTCAGAGGAGTGCTGATCTGTGCTTAAGCAAGGTACCTCTTTAAGTAAACAGTACGAGAGAACCTGTGTACAAACCGTAATCCACCTTCCTGAGGAACACCACACCTCTTTCAGATGTCAGACTGCATGAAACGCCCCAGGCAGGACGGAGCTAGAATGATCCAAATCTTTTATTTGTGGGGTTTTCTGTTTGTTTGGGCATGTTTTTTTCCTCCCAATAAATTTCAAGAGAGTTTGGCTGTTGAAATAATGGACGAAGAGGCAGCACATTAATGCTGGATTTAATGCATTTGATTTGGAAAAAAAACCCCACAGATTAGTTTTTAGCAAATAAATACCTATTTCAGTAAATTAACACTATGACTTAAACTCCCAGAAATCCCACTCTCTTAAGGAAGCAGCTTTTCTATCATTCTAGATATCCATCCTGCCTTAAATTCTTCAGGGTGAACAAGAAGTATTTAAGGGGGAAAAAGAAAAATTAAACTAAAAAAAACAAAGCCACATTGTAAAGTCCAGAAAACATAAACAAGAAGCAGAAGAAGTAAATACAAGTGACCTCTCATTCGTGTCACTCCGCGTGTGTTCTTTTTCTAGGTATGGGAAGGAGTCAATCGGCCGGAGGGGAATGTGGGGGTGTTTCTGTAGACAGCCGTGTATCTCCCCGGCACTGCAGAGTCATTTCTGTGAATTACTTTTGCTGATGTTGGACACAGGTGTGTGTGTGTGCGTGTGTGCGCATCAGTGCGTGTGTCTGCGTGTGTGCCTGTGTGTGTCCATGAGGGTGCACGTCCAAATGTGTGTGTTTGCGTGTGTGTCCGCGTGAATATCTGCGTGTGTCCATGTGCACGGGCTGCCGCCGCAGCCGCCCCGCCGCTTGCTCTCCCCGGCAGCCCGCCACACGCCGCGGGGGCGGGGGCGCGGGCGGGGCCTGGGCGTGACGAGGCGCGGGGCGGGGCGGGACCGTACAAACGGGCTGGCGCCGGGTACCGCCTGCACCGCTTCCAGGCGGGCGAGGCGGGCGGTAGCGAGCGGTTGCTCGCTCCCCTGCTTCCCGCCACCGCCGCAGGGCGCGCTTCCCCCGGCTCCGCCGGCATCTGCGGGCGCCCATGGAACAGCGGGGCGGGCGCTGCTCCACGGCTTCGCGTCCCGGCGGTGAGTGATGCGCGGGTCGGGGGTGTCTCGGAGGGCTGCAAGGCAGCCGCGAGTAGGGAACTTTAGGGTGCAAGCTGGTCCGGGTGATCGCGGAGGACTTCTGCCGACCCCCGGGGGTGCGCGGGCGCTAAGAGTCGGCGCTGGCTGCTTGCGCTGCCGTTCGCCTGTCTGCCCGGCACCTGCTCCCGGCAGGTGGGAACCCAGCGCCCGCGGGAGGCGAGCGCCACTCCGGGGCCGAGGAGCGTGTCTGACCGTCTGTGCCGTACCTGCCAGCCCTAGCCCCGGGCAGAGACGCCCAGCACCTACCTCCTTATTTACCGAGTCGGGCTCTGGGAGGCATTGCTGTGGAGGAGGAAAAAGAAAGGGTGGGAGGGTATAACTGGTCGGCAGTACCTGGATTCCAGATATGTGCAGATCTGGCCCCTGGGTACTTTATTTCTTTACCTCCTCGCTTCCCCTGTGGCTAAACGATAAGGGCATGTAACGGCAGAATGGCGGGGGTACGGAAGGAGGGTGGCACAGTGCAAGGCTCCTACCTGACAGCAGAGCAACTTCCCAAATCTCCTCTGAGCATCGTTCCCACGCTGAATGCTGGAGCCACCTGGATGCAGCGTGCGGAACTGGAACCTGGCAAGCTGTGTAGGGCTGGAGCGCAGAGAGGGCTTTGGGGTCTGGAAGGAGAGCACAAAGCCTGATCTCTAGCTTGCTAGGGACTGGCTCCCTAGAATAATACAGGGAAGTCTTGGTTTCTGGAGTTCTCAGGGTGCTTTCCAGGGATAAGGGTGTAAGAGGTTCAAATATTTTTGCGGCAAAAGGATACTGGGAGAGAGGGTGGCAGTAGTCGCTGGAAGAGTTCTGGTTTGGTCTTGTCTTCCACACATTTGAAATACCAGGAAATACCCAGCAAGTACAGGCAATTCAATCACCTTGGCTGACTGGGAATTAAAGTATGAGACTCTTTCTGTTAGTGCAGTAGGTTGGGGATTTTCTCTATTCCAAGACTCTTCCTTTTTGGGTACTAGGGAGGAAAAAAAATTACCTGGCAAGTCATAGGAATACCAGGCTTCATGGCATGGTAATGGAGTGTCTGCAAGGATCATTCTTATTGCATGAGACCAATTAACTGCCCACTCCCACTGAGAACCTCTGCAGCATATATGGCAAGTGGAGTGTTTAGTAGAGTAGGTTCAGTCTGGTGTATGCCTGTATATTGTCTATCAAATTTATGTAAATATATATTTAAATATAATATAATTTACATCTGCCAGCATTTCCCATATTGCTCAGAAATTACCATCTAATCATAAGAGCAGTTACTGACATCAGCTTTAGCTATCTCTTGCTTATCCACCCTTTCAGTACCCACCCTGCTTTTTTCCTCTTTGGAAAATCTACAGCCAAATGAATGCCTCTGGTAGGTCAGCAGCAAGATTATGCATCTGAAGCAAAGCCAGATGCTGCAGTGGGGAGGCACTAATTTGACAGAGCAAATTCCAACCCCACTATTGCCAGGTTCCAGTCTCTGTCCTCTACTTCTCAGAGTACTTCCTTGGCTACTCTGAATTTTCCAGTACACAAGAATGTGCATGTATAGATACATATAATTCTTCTGCTTTTTATTAAAGGAAAACAGAAGTGTTTTTAATAGTCTTATTATAGGATCTCTCCTACCCCTCTTGTATAAAATGCCACCCAGATCCAAGAAGCTATCAGAGCCCAAATATGTCAAAGCTGATGGATATCCATCAATATTTTTTGATAATTAGAAAAAAAAAAAGAAAATGAAAATATGCTGGAGCAGTCCAAAATGGGAGATCCTGCTAGCTCACCTCACCTCTCACTCCAGAGCATGAGGGTTCCCTCCAGGTCACCCTGTAGTCACTTAGTAAATTGATTGGTTTAGTGAAGCCTAATACAGTGACGACCTCACCAGTATGCACTCTGCTTCAGTATTATTCTGAAGGCAGGAAAGTGGAAGACACAGAAATCAGCTTGGAATATGTACTAAAAGGTTATTTGGAGGTTGTGTTGGTTGGTTGGGTTTTGTTTGGTTTGTTTTTTCTTTTGTGGGTTGTTGTGGTTTTTTTGGGGTGGGGGGAGAGGTGGTGGTTTGTTTTTGTTTGGTTTTTCTTATTGTTGTTTTAAATGTCTTACTGTTACTTGAAATGGGGCCCACAGGTATAGAGAGCTGTAAAATTGGAGAGGAAATAAGAAATGGGATTGCCTAGGCTGCTGTGCTCCCTTTTTCAATGCATACAGTTAAGGTGAGCCTTTGTACAGAAAGGGAGCAAGACAGGATGGAACTGTCCTTTCACACAGGTTGTTTTCTTGGGGATATCTATGACGAATTAGGAAACAACCCTCTGAAGAGTGCAATAGATTTCTGCTTCTTAATTAGAATGTGACCCATTTTACTTGGAAATTTCCATGGGAAATAACTTCTGGTTTTTGAATTGAACGTTTGGGTTTATAGGGGGATAGAGAATGCAGTGACACAGTGTACACTTCCTCTTCAGGTTAAAAAAAAAATGACTCCTGAGAGGTATTAAAAAATTGCTAGAAGGTGGTAGATGGTTTCCATGCTATCACTCAAGACAGAAATTTCTGTGCATCCTGAGCGTTTCAAGTTTATTTTTATTCTACTGTAATGTTACATTTTATTTTTACCTGGATGAGGTTCTCTGAAATCTAGGGTACTCTTTTTTTCAGAAAATTTTGTCATCTTTTGGTATGAAAGATTGCAATGGTCCTTTCTGACCTTAAGAAAGAGCATAGTTATATATAACATACACTCTATTATAAATTTGCTACTTTATTGCTCACACTGGAGCTGAACTTCTAAAGAAGTCATGAACTGGTGACCTATTTAATTTGTCTGAACTGTATTTATCACAGCAGGTGCAGAAATACAGAGGATTTCAGCCAAAAATACTTCCTACTAAGTCAGCCTTTCTCAGCTTGGTAAATTTCCCCTAACCAAAATTTAGAGACTTTTTGAAGTATTTTCCTGAAGTGTTAGAATCGATGGGCAATGTATCGTCTTAACAGCACTGAAATTATTATTAGATTTTTTTAAATAGTGACTATAAAAGTTAAAGCTATGGTTTAATTTGTACTGGTTAGACAGCATTTTAAAATATAATTTAGGCCATGTACCTAGACAATATGATTTAGGCATTGTAATTCAGGTTCATACAGTTACTTATCTCTACCTCCACTCTTAATGTGCAGATGGCTTTTTTATATATTAGGAGGTGATCGATAGTTTATAGCCCCTATAGCTCTATGGCTTCAGTAGTACGTAGTTCTGTTTAATATACTTATTTCTGTAGCACTCAGTGAAGTAGGGAATTACTTGTAGATCATTACTGGAAACTACAATTGAAGCATTTCATTGGCACATATTGTTTTAAACTTTTGTTAAAATGAGATTTAAAAACAGGTGGGATGTGTGTGGTGTGGAAAGCATTCCTTCATGAAAAGGTCATTGTAAGACAGTTTAATTGTTAAATAGAAAATGCAGAATACATTTCCAAGGAAAAAAGAATTTCATAGACTAGAATAAATTTTAAAAAAATCTCCCTTTCCTGCTCTTGATTTAGGCTTTACATGATAGCTGTACTGGAGAGTTTTACAGTAACTGGATACAAAGTGCCACTCAAGAGATCATATAAGCAACTAAGGAATATATCCTATGGCAGATACCATCTATTCTGCTCGTATCAACAAGTTCTTGAAGAATTTCAAGTACACTACAATTTATGTAGTTCATGGTTTTTTGTTTGTTTTCTTTTTAAACGCATTATGGAATAAAAATGTTCAGGTCACTGACTTTTTTCATCAGTTTAGAAAGGTCTTTGTAGACTTGGTTATCTTTGTTATGTATTTTTTTTCTTCAGATATAAGAAGCCAGTGTAGCAGATGTGTGGGTTGTACTGCACAGCTAATTTTAACCAGCAATGTTAGTCTAAAATTTTGCAGTACTGAGTGCCCAAATATGAGCAATGGGAAGCACAGTCCACAAACTATCCTGAGATTCTAACACATATGCAAACCTCAATACACTTCATAAGAACAGGGTCTCAGATTTTCAGCTCTGATCTCCCTCTAGAGACAGACTTTAGCAACTGATCTGTGGTTCTTATTCAGGCCAGACTGTGCTTTTTTAGATGTCTTGGCAAGAGGCTAAGTTCTGGAAGGCAAGAAAGTGAGGACATTTGAAACTTAACCTGCTTGACCTTGCTCCCTAGAGAACTGTAAAAACACAGCTTCTGTTTAATGAAGGTGTAGTCACCTGCATGTTCATGAAAAGGATGTAGTCTTCCCACTCCTAGTCGCTGTCCTGATGGTGTTGTTAGCTCTGCTAAACCTCTCAGTGTGTTGTGGTGGGTTCTTTTTGAAGTGATTTACCTGATTCTGACTGCCTTACAGATAGTCCTTGTGTTCCCTCCTGCCCACTTCAGCAGCTAACTTGAAGGTTCTTGGGAAAGATCAGATCTAAATCCAGCACAATTTAATCCCAGCAAGAATAACATTGCCAGTACAGGCAACAGCTACCTTATTTTGTTAATGCTAATCAAAATAAAAATTATCTATAATCTCGGTAGTTTAAGCCATGCTGTTAAACAAGGATAAACACACTGAGGCATTAAAATACCTTGGTAGGGTGGTAAGAGATAGTCATGAAATAGTGACACCTTTCAAAGAGCACTGTAATATGCTTAAAAGCCAATGAAATATGGGAGCTGTGGCCCTCGTACTGCAGTTACTGAGAAAAGCTTCATTTATTTCCAAGTAACTATTACTTTTGAAGAGGTTTCAATCATGAAAGCTCATTTGATTGGCAATGTCCACATTGAATCTTCTTGAATAAATAGTATGGCACATTTCACTAATTAATTAGAGAAAGCTGAAGAAAAGATTAAGCAAAAGCAATCAGACTTTCTGAAAAGTCTTGGTATAATCTTCAAAGCACCATTTAACATAAACTGTGTTTCTTTTACCAACTTGCTAGTTTACTTGTAGCAAATACAATAGTAACGACTGTCAGTTAAATTTTGTACTAATCTGGAATACAAAGTCATTGGGTGAAGTCATGTATGCTCTGCATGAGTTGTGGAGGCAGTGAAGAGAATTCTTAAAGCAGAAAAGTAATTTGGCAGAGCAGCTGCTATAAACTCTTCAGTGCATGCTTATTATTGTTGAAACAGTTTTTTGGACCTACACATTATAAAGCTATGAAATACACATTTGCATCATTTTATATAAAGTGCTGTAATTGTAGCCATCAAACTGCAGATCTGTATAACATGTTAGAGGACATAAGAAAGCTGAATGACAACCAGTTTCTATGCAATTTTATTCCTGGACATCACTTTGCCCACACAACATATGTTTTGTGTTGAATTCAGAGGCACACTCACGTCTATTGTGTTGCATTAGTCTAACACAACAAAATAAGTGATGCAGATATCACATGCAGTTTAAGAGAAACAAAGGAGAATGGAAAATAAAGGCAGACAAAACTTTGCTTGCAAGTGAAATGACAATGGCGTGTGGGTACTTTGGCATAATTACTGGTATGGTTTATTTGGTTTATTTGGCATCAAGACATGAAATGCCACAGATACTGTAGCCGTGATCTGCAGTGCAAGAACATCCAATGCACATCTAATATGCATCTGAATAAATAGTTGTGGAGGAGCAATTAAATTCAGTAGTGTGAAACAGAAGATACTCCTGTGGTATTCTGAGGTCTCATGTTGCAACAAAACAGCTGCTTTTGTTTATTTGGACAAAAAGTATATATCCCCCCCCAAATTATTTAAGACTGAAAAGACAGAGGCATTGCTCCGCAGAGGCTCACAAAACTACCTGAGGTGAGGCCCTTGGTAGCACACCTGTAATATCTGACAAGCCTGATTTCAAGAGCAACGCCAGCCAAAACAAGAGCAGACCTACAGTTAAGAGACATCTTGCTGTGGCTTTTATTTCCTCCAAACATTCCTATGCTACATTCAGCCACAGGAAAGCTAGAATAATAATTAAAAAAAAAAAAAAGTTGGTAACTGAGGAGGGTGTAATCTATGAATTAAAAATGAACAATCTAAATGAATTGGTATATATAGTTCATTTTAAAAGGCAGGGAGGGAAGAAATAGAAGAAATCCTAGCAGTTTGTTGTCGCTAATATCTGAAACCAGCAGCTAGAAGTTAATCTTTCCAGAGACAGACAGCCCACTACAGAACCTGTCTATTAGCATAGCCTATTTAAATCTGACTGCTAAAAAAAGGGTTCCTGCCATTAGTCTTTAACTCCTTTCAGCAACAGTTCAACATTTTCCTCACTGGAATCCTATTATGCTTTTCCACTAAGGTGTTAAGAGAACAACTCAGGCTTACTATTTATGGAGCTAGTGACTCTTAATATACTGTGAAGTAAGTGGCTATTCCTTTAATCTGTGACCTTAAAATTCAGCAGGAGTTGATGTTTTGTTGCTCTTATGTACTGAGCCGTCCATCAGTCACTGATCCAATCTGGCTGGTGCAGTACTGTTTTATCACATTGCTGCTGAATATGGTGGCAGCATAAATCAGTGGGGACATCCACCATGCATTTACCAATGTTGAATTGTCTGTCACCCAGTAGCCCATTATCCTCCTGCCCCTCCCCCCCCAACCCCCCCCAATCCCTCATTGTGGGGCTAATAATTAAGATTGTTTCTTGTTAAAACTGAAGTGGATTAAGCTGATAAAGATTAACAGGAATGGTGAGGACAGGGAAAGAGAAGAGAAGATTAATGATGACAGCCAAACTGGAGCTCTTTCAGCCAGATAAAACCTTAACCATGACCAAAAATGGAAGAAAAGAAATTCCTCTCCAAAGTTCCCTTACATCAGATACCACAGAACAGCCCAGGGTATGACCCTCTACCAAAAACAGGCTATGTCCATGAGCTCAAAGCCTGCAGGCATACAGGGAAGCACAGACTCTTCTGACTTCTCTTCTTCCCCTGCTCTGCCCTAGTGAAACCATCTGGAGTATTGTGTCCAGTTCAGGGCAGCCCAGTTCAGGAGGGACAGAGAAATATGAGAGTGTCCAATGGAGAGCTACAAGGATAGATGCAGGACTGGAACATCTCTTATGAGGAAAGGAGAAGAGACCTGGGGTTGTTTATCCTGGAAAAGAGAAGTTGGAGGATTTTATTAATGTTTGCAAGTATCTGAAGGGTGGATGTCAAGTAGAAGGGGCCAGTCTCTCTTTTTCAGTGGTGCCCTGTGGTAGGACAAGGGTGAATAGTCACAAAGTGGAACACAGCAAGTTCCACCTCAACATGAGGAAAAGCAACACTATGAGTGACAGAACCTGGAACAGGCTGCCTAGAGAGGTTATGGAGTCTCCTTATCTAGAGACTTTCAAACCCTGCCTGGGTCAGTTCCTGTGTGGCCTGTCCTGGGTGTTCCTGTGCTGGCAGGGGGGTTGGACTTGATCTTCAGAGGTCCCTTAAAACCCTTACCATTCTATGATTTTATGACTTCACATCTATCATGACATATTGCTTCCCTCTCCTCACAGCCTTGATTTCAGTTTCCGAATGATACTGCTGCCTTGTAGTCCTTTAAAAGTGATTAGAAAAAGGGAAAACATAAAAGTAATGAGTAGCAAATATCAGGAAGCAGACCTGCTCCATTCAGGATGGAGTCATGACCTGTGTAAATGCAAAGCTGTCACACAGAACTTTCTAGATGACTTAAAAATACATCATTAGCCCTTATCACACTGGGACTTAGTTTATTGTGGAAAAATCATTAGTTTCTTTTCAGATACTCTGGAGAATTTCCAAAACATAGCCTTGTATTTCCTCAGGTTGTTCGTATGTAATTTCATATTTCAGCCCTTGTTAGCCAGTACAGTACATGCTGTTCCAAGCTTAAATTCATAATTGCAGTAGCCTACTGAGGCAAAGCAGTCAGATACTCTGCCATTGTGGCTTCCACCTCTAAATTGGGCTAGACAATACCAAAATCATACTCACACCAGCCTCTGCTGAGCTTATAAAATCTTTAGAAGGTATTTTAATTTAGGGAGCTTGTGTACACAGCCTGCTCATGACATGACAATCTATCAGCTTTCTGTGTGCTAGGTAGTTGAGATTTGACTTCAAACATTGCATTAAAAACACCCTGACCTTAAATGGAGTTCAGTGCTGGCATTTAATGGTCTTTTCATAAAGTTAGTTGTTTATAGCCCAGTAACTTGCTGGCTAATACTTTAAATGACCTTCAGAAGTATCCATTGTATATTTTCTTTACTGGAACCACAGGGTCTTTTAGCATTTTCTTGATGCAAATCAAGTTTCTATCATCTGTGGTTTCATTATCTTACTTTTTTGCAGGGCTAGAGTCTGTACCACCTGACTATCCTTAAAAACAATAAGCACAAAGCAAATGTTAACTTCTTTTTAAAATTCCACCAAAATTCAGTTGTTTCTTGGTCCATTACTATCCCAGGGCTCTTTCTGGCTTCTTCCTAGGAGAATGTTACTCTCCCACAGTTGAGCAGCACTATCTATATTGTGTGAGCCTTTTTACAGGAGGCTTTAATTCTAAGGTTGCTGTCAATGGTCCTTTAGAAGTCTACAGTTCCTACAAGAGCCTCTGTTTTTGTGAATGCTTTTTTGATCTAGTCCATACCGTTTTCTCTATTTTGTTTCTAAGATAAACCTATTCTTGCAGATAAAATAACCTACTTACCTTTCTTGTGATTGTGGTTAAATTGCAATGAAAACACATTAAAAAATAATAAGCTGGATGAGTCTTGGGTGCAAAGAAGATCAAGAATGTTCATGTCTCCTGATGACTAGAATTCATTTTCTCATGGCATTATTTTTAGGTGCTTGTCTTTTAAAGAACTTAGTTGTATCAAGTCACCTATGAGCCTAGAGTTGGGAAAGCTAAGGAAGTTTGTACAGTTGTGAAGCAAAAGATACTTGTAGTATGGTCTTAGTAGTGATATGTCTGAGTATAAAATAATGTGCTTCTTTTTCTTTTCCCTCTTTCAGCAAAGTTTCTGTTTGAGAAATACGCATTCACTCGGCAAAACAGAAACAACTTTTAAAGGTTGTTCTTGGTGGAAATCACTCTATGCCCCATTACCTGCTTGAGTGAAACCAGACTAAGAACTTCTGTCATGGCAGCTTTTCTGCTGGGAGCTGTGTTGCTTATTGTTCAACCTCAGATAGTGCCTTCCAGACCTGCTATAAATTTGAAAGCTGAGACTCCTCAGTCTGTTCAGAGAGAGCTTTTAAAGAAAACATCTCAAAAAAATGACTTCAAAGAAAGCATTCACTCTAATGGATCGTGCCAGCAGCTGCCACAGACTATCATTATTGGAGTGAGAAAAGGTGGAACAAGAGCTTTATTAGAGATGTTGAGTCTCCACCCAGATATTGCAGCAGCAGAAAGTGAAGTTCACTTCTTTGACTGGGAAGATCATTACAGAAATGGATTGCAGTGGTATATTAATCAAATGCCATTCTCTTATCCCCATCAGATCACCGTGGAAAAAACTCCAGCTTATTTCACATCACCTAAAGTGCCTGAAAGAGTTTATAACATGAACCAATCAATGAGACTGCTCCTTATTTTAAGAGACCCAAGTGAGAGAGTACTATCAGATTACACCCAAGTGTTCTATAATCACATGCAGAAGCACAAGCCCTATCCATCTATTGAACAATTCCTGATTAAAGATGGAGAACTCAATGTGGACTACAAGGCAATAAACAGAAGTTTATACTACATTCACATGCAAAACTGGCTGAAGTATTTTCCTCTTGATCATATCCACATTGTTGATGGGGATAAACTAATCAAAGACCCTTTCCCAGAAATAGAAAAGGTAGAGAGATTTTTGAAATTATCACCACAGATAAATGCTTCAAACTTCTATTTCAACAAAACTAAAGGCTTCTACTGCCTAAGGGACAGTGGTAGAGAGCGTTGTTTGCACGAGTCAAAAGGACGAGCACACCCACAAGTAGATACCTGGTTACTTGAGAAACTGCATGAATATTTCCATGAACCCAACAAGAAATTTTTTGAGCTTGTGGGCAGAACGTTTGACTGGCACTCATTTGTGGTGAGCTAGTGGTAAACTTCAGAATCTATGTTCCAGTGTACATTTAGAAATTTTGAAAAGGGCATTTAAGCTATAATTTATTTGTAAAATCCATAAATACTGCTGTACAGTATTAGATTCACAATTGCCATATATACTAGTTATATTTTTCTACTTGTTAAATTTGAAAGCATTTTGTATTGTTTTTCATGGTTGTTAACATTGTGTATGATGTGTCTATATGAAGAAACTAAAATATTTCACTGCAGAAGATGCTGTCTGGAATGAGTTGTCTTTAATAAAAAATTAATTTCAACAGAACCTTTTGGAATTGTTTAAATACTTTGTCCTTTCTGGACTATTCTGGGCTTTCTCCTTTAATTTGTAATGAATGTGCTAAACTTTACATTTCCATTTTTCTTGCTTTAAAATGTGGCTTAATTTCTTTTCATTTGAAAATATTGTTGTAGTTACCAAATTGTTCCATCCTGCTTTAAAAAAATATTTCCTAGTAAAGTAGTGGTAGTTACAACATGTTGGGACATGGATACCCAAAGGATAATGGAAGTCTGTATAAAATTACATTACCTACTTACTTTCATATTTACTGTTATAAGGAGTGGTCCTCAAATTCTTTGGCAGTACAGTGCAAGATTCGTGGCAGATTTTTAAAGATTCTGTGGGGACCAGCTCATAAAATCCATTAGCTGCAGAAATATGATCAACCTGAACACATCCTACAGTCTCTGAATGTATATATACTTCATAAGGAATGAGGGTTGAGAAGAATTTAAGCAATATAGGGACACTTTCAAAGTTGCTTATGACTGTTCCTACATTTTATAACACATTTATCCTTTACCATTACTGAAAATGACCACTTGCAACAGAAAAATTAGTTGGTCTGCATTCCAATAAGCAACAACTTCATTCATATAAATATTGCCAGACTTATATCCCCTTTAATGCTCTTTCTTGTGAGTTCAGCAGATGCTTCATGCAACTGAGAATTGCTCATGGGCTACTGTTCATTTAATCTCCTTCCAAGAACCATGATGCTAAATCTTGATTAGACTTGTGTGTTGTGGGATTAACCCTAATTCCAGGAATTTTTATGGTCTTCCATCTGCTAAAATTTCAAGCTAGATGTTAGTACATGGGTCATAGCCTTCCTTGACTATAGTACTTCCAATGTCTTCTTAGCCACCAATTTCTGGAGTTAAGAGTTAATCTTATTTCCACACAAGGCTTGCAATGGTATTTTATTCTTAGCTTTTAATTTTCATTTTATGGATTGAATTTAGCAGTTAAAGGTGCAGTGGCAACACCCTGTAAATTTAAACTTGTAACTGATTCTTACAATCCTTTATAAAATTTAACTGTAGATTCATTAATTTTTTTCTGGTGAGGTGGTGCAAACTTGGGCACTCTGACAAGGTACTGTCTGGATGCAAATATCCTATATTATGCTGTTTGCATGAGAATTTGCAGATGCTATTCCTTTCTCTCTCACTTCTTGTGCACCTGCCCAAGCTGTATTCAACCTCAGAGAGGTTGGTGATGTTTTATAAAGTAAACCTTCAACGAAAGCCTACAATGAAATGGTATTGTATTCAATAAAATATTTTCTGAATTGCATTTTTTCTTTCTCTTTTATTCATCACTTTCTAGTTTGGAAGACCAGAATTTAGAATTCAACTCCAGTTTAGATTCCAGTTAATGTTACTTCAGAAATTTGCTGTAGCCTAGTGGATGGTTTGGAAAGCAATTGCTTTCTAATGGGTTGTGCTTGCATGGACCAGTGTTTTGACCAAGAATATACAAGGAGGGAAAGTTTCTGGTGCCAATGTCAAATCTCACATGAGGCAGATGCTAAAAATAGCAGCATTATTGTAAATAATTAAAACTTTAGGAAAGAGAAATTAAGGGTATTTTCTGCAAGGTGGGTTGATTTATTTTTTTTTTTAACGTTCATTGTTATTCCATTTCCTTGCTAATATGAACTCTGCAGGACCCATCTGGACCTAAGAGATATTTGGCCCAAACCAAAGGCTTCCCACCTTCACTAGTTCCTCCTTCCAGTCCTAGACTAAGCCCACCATATTCAACAACTTTCCTGGGAAAGGAAAAATATTTCCAGGGTCTGTGACCAGGAGCCAGATGAATATGAAGGCAGGGCTGTAATGCTGCTTGATACCAGTATCTTGTCTGTCAATAAGCAGGATCCATGCACATGTTTCCCACACACCCCAATAAGGTTTATCTCTGTAGGAAGAGTAGAGCATGAACCGCTAAGTCACTTTTAGCACATTAGGACTTCACAGGATGTTCTCAGTAGAACTGGGAGCTCACGACTCATGGCCTAGATCCTAAGTTCAAAGGGGCCCACTGACAGTATGTCATACCCAGTGTGTATACCTTGTACATATTTGTACAATACCTTATCCTGGAGGTTACAATAGCTAGCTGTGTAATAGCTATTTTCGTTAAATCACACTCACAGCAATAATCATGTTAATATTTACCAGCCATGGGTGCCCTAAGTTTAAGACATGCAGTACTTAAAACTAGGATTTTGAGTGCAAATTATCGGTTTAACAAGAGCAACATTCACTTTCCACACTTGTATTACTGTCTTTATATTTGATACACTGTTTCTAAAGAAGTGCTGAACAGCAACAAAAACACAACAGAAGAAACTGAAGAATCAAAGACGCTGAAGCACATTATGATTGGGACTGTAGAAACACTACTAGTTAGCTTTGAAATCTTGCCATATCTATTAATAAAAAAAAAACACACACAAAAAAAATAACACCCCAACCTTTTCAGTGTTATCTACAGGTATTTATTTCTGTAAAGCTCTACCATCTCAGGTTTAAAGTACAACCACCTGGGTGTTGCTCCAGAGGCCTGTTTCCTCTGGGCTGCTAGCCAAGTTGGTGATTACTTTCACAAATATAAAATAAATATGCTTCATGAAAGTTCAATGTCCAACTCAAAGTGCACCACACCCTTTGAGTACAAGAAGAAATGCCAATCAAGTCTTTGCTTCACAACACAAATTAGTGTGAGTCTTTGAAAGACAAACATTGTACCTGCAGAGGACAAAATTTAAACTCTAATGATTATCCCATGACTACTGCTGAAACAGTATGGAAAGACATCTCCTAGGAAAAAAACAAACAAACCAGGCATTACTACTTTATCAAGAGTATTGTTACATCCAGCTACTGTTGGTGTTGTAAGATCTTTTTATGTGTGCTTTTACATGTACAAGGAACATACCCTGTTCCTTGTACTTTTTTTCTGATATCATAGGCGAAATATCTACTGTGCTTGAATAAATGAACATTGTTTTGTAACATCTCAGAAAGAAGCCCAACCATCATTTTTTCCTTGTCTACATGCATTTTCAGATACAGTTTCTGCAGAAGGCCAGGATTCTTATTCCCTGTTATCCACACAGATTACAGATGTTTAAAGAGAAATAAAATGGGTATGGCATATTTCTATGTATCTTATCTTCTGATTTATCTAGAATGTCTGACCAGTCATCTAAGAAAGCTCACACATACACCCCACAAGTAAGAGACTGTACAACAAAACTGCTTCTCAGAGGATTACCCTTTCTCCTTTCTTTTACAAAGTCTGTGACTTGAAAGTCCTAAACCATTAGCTCTCATTGTGAATGAAATTTTGCAGGAGTCTATTAGTGAATATTCTCTAATACATTAATAATGTAGAAAAAGTAGAATAAAGCAAAACTATCAAGCTAACATATGTCAACAAAGTGTATTGTACTTGCTACTATGTATAGTATCTGAAATAATTGCAAATATGTGCCTCTGAAGCTATTAAGTTATTCCTTTCTTATTAAGTTATTCCTTTCTCATTCTTGACTCAACATTTATTTATATGGCTTTTCCTGAGTGTCAAGTTTATTCTGGAAAGATTGTGTATTCAATGCTAATTCTTTCATTTCACAGTTGCATTGGAAAGGCCAGTTACACACGGAAGCTGTGCAAATATGAGTAAAAGAAAAAAACACCAAAACAACTTTTTAGTAATATTGAGCTTACCAAAATTAATGGAATCGCATTTCTGTCTCCTAGAATATTATCACAGATCAGTACTCTCTTTTCTCGCAACAATAACCCATCCACAGTAAATTTTCTACTTAACTACCACACAACAGCTGATGTAGTTTTAAAGTTAATAGTGCAATAAACTCAACAGTGATGCTGCAGATTTTAAATGCCTTCTGGGATATATAAAATATGCAAGTCAGGGTGGGGAGCAGCTGGATGCATAGGAACAGCTGGTCTCATTGGTCTGAGAAACACTTTTTTTTAATGATATGGGACATGAAATTTTTGGCTTGGATATCACTGTGTTGTCTATGAAATCAATGTCTTCAATTAACTTCCAAGTCAATAGGCCTATCATAATTACATCATATTTTTACTTGCTATTGACATTATGCTCTGCCAAAACACAGTTTAAGAGCCAAGCCCCAAACAGCAGGTGCACGAGGGATCCCTTAGTATAATAAATAAATAAATAAATAAATTGCTGCATCTATGAAGGCACGTAGGTTTGAACAAAGAATTTTCGAACTAGTGAGTGGCAAAATTCTTAATTTGGTGAGGGCTACAAAAGAATCACTGTGTATGCATTCACAGCAAACCAGCAGACCATCTAACATGCCCTCCCCTCCTTGACTTTCAGTCACTCAGTGTTATTTCAACAATAATGGTCAGGTCAGCTTCCACGACCCAACACATAATTTTGGTCCAGGTAACAGAAAAGAAAGTGCATTTCTTGCAGCACTCCTTACAGAAGAGAAACTTCTCAGGGTATCTGCTATTTCTGAAATTTTTGAAATTCCTCGTTCCAGTGTGCTGCTGTATCATATGTCTCCTGTAATTAAGTATTATATGAACATTCTATAAGAAAATAAATCCATGATCTGATGGTATTTTTATAGAATACTGTTGAAATGAATGGGAAATCACAGCATTATGGAGTCTAAAACATACTTTGTATATGTTTGCTCTGATATATTTTAAACTTTGAGCAAAATTCAGCTTATTTGGTCTGTGCCATTACAGGAGAAAGTATTTTCACGCTGTCACATGCAAATAGTTATCTAATATAATTAGTAAAGAGAAATGTATAATCAAAGAAACATATTATTCTTGCTGCTAGGGTAGCAGTTATGTTATTGGCGATACTATTAGACTTTAACCCATACTAGTAATAGTAGGACTATTTCTTTTGAAGTAATGGAAACAGATCACAAACAATGGAAAAAGAACCATTCTCTTGATCCATGTATGAATGGGATCTTTGTTCCCCTTGTGACTTTGTGTAACGTACAAAAAGCAGGAATGTAAGCTATGTTATAAAGTAAGATAACAAAAGTTTACTGAAATGTAGCTAAACCAAAGGCAACGTAAGTGTGGTTGTGCTGGAAGAAAAGGATCTGGAACCATACCATGTCTTGTTTAATTTACTGTCTCATGATTTTCTTGCCTGAACATTTATATTCCTGTTCAAAGGAAATAATAGAGGGGGGGGAAAAGGACACACTGCAGAAACAGAGCACTTAGTCCATTTTGACTGTCACACTGTCTGGGATCAGGTCTAGACGGACACATGAATGAACAGGGACACTAGAAGCTGATAGTAAGGGAACACTGAATGCAGGGGAACATCTTATCATAACTTCATTCCCTATGCTTACACCCTTATGTATGATAAATAAGCAGTCTTAAGAAAAACAGCCTAGCCCTTGTCTGTGCCACCCGAACAGAGAAAAGGCATCCACATCCAAGTATCAATTGATTCTCATGCCTTGAGGCCTTTTTCAGGGCAGTGTAATGAAATTAGACTTATTATTCACCTAAGTATCTAATCTTCACCTTTTTTGTTTTTAAATTTGTACTGTTTTCCATCTGCTACAAATAAAAGGGTTTGATGAATAAATGATTTACAGCCTGCAGGAGAAGAGTTCATATTAAACATTTTGCAGGCAGGAGACATGCAAAACAGAATATTTTCCCATAGAAAAAAGAGCATCTGTGGACCAGTTGGTTTCTTGCTGACTAAGCCAACTGGATATGATACTACTTTTGGCAGCTTCCCTATTCTTGTGTGGGCTTCAGTTATATGAATTCCATAAGATATATGTTATTGAATATAGCTATATATTGAATATCATGCATATGATGTTTTGTCATGTTGGCATTAGTTTTCTAAGTTAATTATTTAACATCAAATATGTTTAAATCCTAGTGCAGTTTTTTTCATACTTAATAAACTTGAGTCAGCTAATGCTCACATTCATAAAATGAAAATAATTTAAAAGTTGAACTGCCTCAGATGGTACTTTTTGTCACTCATACAAGAACTTTTTTCTGCAGCCTTATGGAAGAAAGATAAATTTCAAACACAGTAAATAAAGGAAAGGATTTACTATCCATTACAAATAGGGTGATGCATGAAAGATGGATTTCAGCAACTGAATTAACTGTTCATGAAGTTGAATAGGGTTTGACAGCTCAGTAAAGTGAAAAGGAAGGCTTTTCTTGTTCTCAGAGCAAGGTTAAAATGGGAGTCATAGCCCCTGTGGGGACCTGCAGAGCTCTCTTATGTTCCCTCCACCTTATCACAAGCATGAGAGTTTTGCTGCTTCTCATCTATCACCAAAAGATGCTTTTTCTTCTCCCGTGCCCCAGGTTACCAGCCTTGAATTAGTCTGTTTAGCTATGAGTATACTGGAAATAATAATTTAAACACAGAGTAAGTATTTTAGTAGAATCAGCTCTCTTCTCCACCTACATAACTGCTTGCCTTATAAACAGTTAAGCTGAACCATCTGGGAGGACAGTGTGCCCAGTGCAGACAGCAGGAATACATTACACTGATACTGCTGCTAAACTCTTCATTACCTTATTCAGGAGACAGCTTTGGCATTGTTCCTACAAACTTAAGGACCTCAGCTCTTTAAAATTGCAGCCATTTCTTTGGCAGACTAGCCATCATTTCTTGTGTTTGATGGTCTAGTAATAACTACTTGCTAGAGGATGATGCCCCTAAATTTCTTTTCGTTCAAGCCAGTGATTCAGAATGTGATTTCAGCGGATATAAGTCACGGTTGAACACTCAAAGATGCTGCTCAATCTGGCCAAAGCTGGCCAGAGCTGTGCCAGAACAGGAGTGGATTCGTCTGAAAAAATAACCCAAACAAAAACTGTTTTTTCAGATGTAATTAAGTCCCTGATCCAGGTCATCATTTCAGTTCTGCAAACATAAGCAACCCTGAGCAGACCTGAGTGACAGCTTTTCATTCCAACAATGCCACCAAAAATAACCCTATCAAGCTACAGAAGTCTTCAGGTATTACAGAACCTTGAGATATTCTTGCCTTCTATTTGTACTGCCTTAGGACTAGTACAAATCTGTGAGCAGTTGAATTGGATCAGGGAACTGATGTTTGGTTGGTTTTTTAAAATTAATTTGCTGTATTTTTGAATACAGTATATTAATTTCTAATGCTATTGCATAAAATAGATACAGTTCAGTGATAACAACTTATATAATACAATTCCTTCCAAGTATTCTGTCAGACCCCTGACATGCAGTCATGTTGCATATAATCTCATTAGATTCAAGTTACATTTAAAAGTCATACAAAAAAGCAGACGTCTGATTTTGGGGAAACAAAATCCAAACCTCTACCATTAATAAAGACAGTGAAAACTTTAATAGATAGGTACAACAGAAGTGTACTTTCAAGCATGTACACCAAAACCCTACATGTAAACCATGCTGTATCAACTTACGTTGTTCTGAAAATGGAAACACTGACAAATGACTCAATGGTCCCCAAAAGAAAGAAAAAGAGTATATTAAATTAGTACCTTTCAATAGTATATTCAGCCAGAAATATGTATGTCATAAATTTGCCTAGTGAGAAGTTGGCAGGTAGGAGCTGTATTTTTGAAAGTATTTATGTATCTGGAAAGGCAGTAAGCTTCAGGATTTTCAAAGACATCTTCATAAGTACCAGATTCTTTGTAGGGGTTTGAATACTGTGTCTCTCATAAGCTCCTGAAGGCTTTGTGAATATTGTCACAAAGAAATGGACTCTATGATCTTCTAGGTCCCTTCCAGCCCCTAATATCTGTGATTCTGTGATTCTGAAAAAAAACAATTACCAAACAAAAAGACAGAATCCATAACTGGAGGAAAAAATGCTATGTCTTAAATGTCTATTACAAGAAGTGATAAAAATAAAATCTTCTAATCTTTAAAGACACCTAACACTTTAAGGAAGATCATTTCAGTGTAGAGAGTGTATTTTTTCCATCTGTGCCATCTTTAGTGATAAAGTCTCCATTGCTTAGCTGAAACTTTTCTGAAGTCTTGCTTTTTCCTTAGGCAAAATTTAAAAAGAAAATCAACCAGAGGGCAGGGGGGACCTATCTCTGCTTTCTTTCTATGGAACCATTGCAATCATACCACAGGAATTTAGTATTATAGGAAGTGAAATAATGGAAGAAACCAAAATCACCAAATAAGATACACAGACATTAGACATACTCTAGACTTTTCCAGATGGCAAACCAAACTCTTAGCTCATTTAAATCAACATAGGTTCATTAACGTTATTATCATGTATTTCTCATTTACACTTAGTTATCACGTATTTTTAATCACTGGAAGGTGTACTTAAAAAAAAAAAAAGAAATATCTGTATTTGTTCCATAATCCTTCTTCACTTGTGAAATGTTGTGAAGGACTTTTTTAAAATGAGACTAAAGTCTTCCTTCCCTGGTCTATTCCAGGAAGAGAATAACAAGGTTAATTAACTATCCTTCTGAAACTAGACAAACTGTATAATGGAAAAAAAGAACTGGGTAGAGACAGATATCTTTCAAAGAACAAGAAATCATGTAGAAATTAGCTAGTGTCCAAGTGTTCATGAAGACAACTCATGTCTCACAAAATTCCCTCCACTCAAATAAGCACATTTCAGTTTTTAGTTACTGCCTGTCAATCTAATGCATGCTATGTAAAATTGTCCTGCACAAATTTGACTGGTTCACTCTTTTACAGAGCTCATTTTAAACTATGCCTGCTCTACAAATTTTCCAGAAGAACAGTCAATAATCTGCTAACTTGATATGTTGTTTTGCAATTTATCACTAAAAAGACAGTGAAGTTAAATGCAGCAGAAGGTTGCAGAGAGTCCCAGCAGATATGGTTCATCAACAGTGTTGTTCTGCAGGCCAAACTGAAGATTTTAGTGGATTATTTTTTTTTTATATTGACAGAGAAGTCTACTAAACAATCCATATTTTGACACCTGTAGCTCAAGCATAAGAGAGAGACAACTAATGAATGAAAACAGATTTTTCTTCTGGCTTTCTTGGAGGTTCTCTATCAGTAAAGAAGTTATCAGGGTTTTTTGGCTTTTTCAAGTATATTAAGTGAATACTTCAGGCAAAGGAATTCCTTCTCTCTTTCATACTTCAAAGCAAAACATAAAGACTGAAGCTGTTACTGAATCAAATGACAATTTGCTCATGCAGGCAAACAGATCTTATTCTATAATAAGTATTCTTATGCTGTAAAACAAAGCAGACAGATGCAGATTGGTTTATGAAATGTGGACTGTAAGAACAGTCATCATTTCTTTGAAAGGAACCCATTAATAATCTGCTAACAACTTTTTAACCTTCATGGACAATCTCTGAAAAAAAGCAATGACTTGTAATCTGCTACAGTTTAAAATGCTGGTTTGAAAAACAGAAGCAACTACAATCACTGCCTGGATTGAATGAAAAGTGTCTGAAGGATCATGGTGATCTGATAAGAGGTCTCTCACATGATGGCTACACTGAACAGAGAAAGACTGATAAACTGCAGAAGAAATCCATGGTCAGATGCCATAGAAACATGGATTTGCTAAGCATTTTTGTTGTTATTTTTCTTCTTATAATTCATATAAATGTTTATAACATCCCCAGATGAATATTTTGGAACATCTATTTTCCCTCAGCTTGGTCTAGATCAAAAGATGTCCTCAAATGGGCTTTCTCCTGACACATGATGTTACTATCAAAAGTATGTTAGCTCAAGGGGAAAAGGTGAAAGTCAACACAAACTTCAGACCTGGTCATTAGTAGCTATCTGACAACAAACTAACGTTTTAATTAATTCCTTTCATGAGATGGCTTTATTTACTGCATACTTCAGTAGACATTGTCTATCAAAATCATGGGAATATGATTTCATTCACACATAGTGGTACTGTTCTTATTCAGTGCTTGCTAAGGCCACTTGTCTTGATGGGGAAAAAAATGCAGCATTAGGTGAACTTTGATATAAGGACAAAAGGGCCTGTACTGCTCTGCTTCTGCTGCTTCTGGAGAAATCTTGAAGAGGAGAATAAAACAGCAGGCAGCATGAAAAAGGTGCTGCCTCAGTGAGGTCAATGATTATATTTATTAGATGTATTGATTTAGCTAAGTTAAGCTAAAAATAGCAGTACTTTCTTTTCTACTAAAGCCAACAAAGAAAGCAAACAGATACATAAAATCTAACAATATAAAATGTTTGTAAATAAAATAATAAGCTGCTGAAAGTATCAAGCTTTTCAATATTTTTGAAGGGCTTTTATTGATATTTCATTTCCAGGATGTAATATTTCCTTAGATCACTGAAAGTAATTGAACAGATCTGGCTGTAGATTGCTTCTCTGAGGATTAAATATAGGAAATGTAAGTAGTCATTCTATAGTTAATGGTGTGTGTCCCCCCCAAAAAAAAGTCTTATTCTGCTTTACTTTTGTGGGTATCAGAATGAAAATTAATGTTTCACCTAAATAAACCAGCATCAGATAATTTAAAAGCTTACCCACTTTCTAGCAAGATGTACCTCATATCTTCAATCAAAAAGTAAGCAACACAATGTGTCATACCCTTTACCGTACTGTTTGCAAAATTTACATACCATTGCTGTTCTCTCTGATTGGCTGTAGAAATCAATTATGGGATTTAAACAGCAACTGAAAGTCCTTGACAACATTACTTCAGACGTCCAGATGATGTATAACAAAAATCTTACAGCTTTACTTGCAAAACCAGTCACATGCCGAATATATTTTATTTTTTTTTGTGTGCGAGTGTTGTGTGTGTGTGCTATACTTTCTACTAAGTGTAATTTAGAACATGATTGCATTAATGCTGTCAGGCAAGAATCCAAAACAGAATAAAAACTCTATAGGTAGCTCAGAATTGGGATTCTAGAAAGGAGACATAACAGGATTTCCTCTAAGGATCCCATTGAAGATGTTTTGGGAAGCAAACAGCTTTTCTCCAGATCTTGTAAATTAGATCCCCTCAATCATATCATTATAACATTTACCACTATAACAATTTTACCCCAACTCCCAATGCCTTTCAAATGAATGTTTTCTGAAGCAACATAACTGGAGTTAAGAGCCCAGATGAGCTGCTTGCCAGAGATATAGAAGGGACTCCACTTGAATTGTAAAACTCATATTTAATGATTTATGTATTCTGAATTCTTCAAATAATCTACAGTTTTCCTATAATGCCTACAGTTTCAAGGACACTGAAATTGTTTTGAAGAACAAAGAGATTCAGGTAGCACATTTTAAGCAAAATGAATATTGGCTTAGTAGAGTTTTATTCTGTTCTATTTTATTCTCACTATGCTTTTCTGAATATAGCAACCTGATTCAGCATTTATTGCCCCTTCAACTCTTGTTCTACTCAAAATTAAGGGATCCAAAAAAAGCCACAAGTATTCATCTGAAGATATTTGTGCCTCCTGGAAGTTAATCAGCAATAAATGTAATACAATACTATTAATACAATGTAAAGTTCAATTCTCTATGCACTTGTGAATACAAAGCAGCAAAGGATGAAGAACAATAGCTTTGGAAGAAACCTTCTTTTAGTGGATAAAGAATAAATACAAAATTTAAAAGAATGGAGAATTAATAACAAAGATTAAACTATGCAACATTTTCATTTTCTATGTTATCCAACACAGATAACTTCGACACAAGGTAACTCTGGACAAAATAGACATTGTCTATCATCTTCCCAGTACTCAGTCTGCCTTTTTTGAGTCTGAACCCTAGAAGAATGCACAGAATTATATGCTTGCATTTATTTTTTTTTTTATGGAATGCTGAGGAAGCAATTATGAATATCAGTGTCACAGCAAGTAGATATTTGAAACTCTTTTTCTTTTGGATCTTTTGGATCTTCCTGAATACACATCAGAGTTGCTAAACTTTAATTCCATCTCTCTTAGGTGGGATTCCAGAGCTTATTCCAGAGCTTAACCTCTTTCAGGTTTGATCTAAGTCACAATAACGTGTTGGTCATGACTATTTTCTCTGATACCTACAGATTTATAGCTACATGACACACCTGCAAAACAAGGAGGAAAACATGAATTCTTGAAAGGTATGAACATCTACAGATCTGTGTGAGAACTTCGATTTTCCTGTGAACTGAGCTAACCTCATTCCTGCAGGTAATGCAAAAAAACCACAACACCCCACTCAGCTCACCATAGGTGATGTTTCCCCATGTCTCTTGCAGTCAGTTTTTCATTGATTTCTCTCTCATAGCCTTTGCTAATCTATTCATGCCCCCTTCCCTTTCTGAAGTCTTTGAAGTTTCAGATCTCTGCTGAACCCAAGCATAGCCCCAGGAAGCCCTCCCTATTCCAACCTATACTGAGCCTGTTTGTCTCCCATTAGCCCAGCAGCAACTCTTATCTAAAATTCTTTGAAGATATGTACCTTAGGCTGCCTTGTCAGTGTCATTGTACTACCTTCAAACTCACTCCTTTAACTACCTTGTGGCTACTTCCCATGATTTAACTCTATAGCTCAGGTAGAAGAAAATGCATTCTGTAAAGACTACTTAGTGGTTGTTTTTTTTTACTTCTAAGTAGTTACTAAACTTGTAATCAAATTCATCAGAGCAACAGTAATTTTAAATACAAGATGCATCATGACCCAGATTTATTGACATCAATAAGATGCTTATAGACCTTAGAATATTTTCTGGAAGCTGTAAAAAGCCAGGATGACTTAAAATGTCAGTGCTTACCTGAATTCTCTGAATGGAACTCACACAAGAATTTGGGCCCTACATTCCCTCTTTAATGTGCGAGTTTACATATTTCTTTCAGAAGGGCTACCCTGCAATGTTAGTAGAAAGATGCTTAAAACATGTAACATAAAACACTGCACTAAGCGTGCTCACTTCAGTGACTCTGAGGATGGTCCTTCCAGCTCTTCTGGAAGCAGAGTCCAGCATCTCCTCCTGATGACGAGGGCACACCGTTCACACAACTGAGGGACTTGTCCTCTCATAGAGCAAAGCTTCAGTGATGTTTTTTTGAATACCAGTAGGTAGCATGCAATTTCATACAGCTTTAAATGTTTGTGGTTGAGTTACTTAATTCAGGGTCCTTTTCCAGATGATGGAAAGAATAAAATTTTTTGAGGGGTTGGCTGATGTGACATTCTTTAGACATTTATTCTTGGATACGAATCACATCCTGAATGTGCTATCCATTTACTGCAAAGGTAGTTAATGGTAGTCTCCGCCTCAGAAGTAGGCACACGAAGTTCAATTAAATAAATTCCCCACCACCTCCAAGTGACAAGAATACTCTGTGAAGAAGTGGAGGACCCTCTCTAGCTTGAGTGGGTTCAAACCCATTCATTGCCTCTCCACAAGGCTGTGTGCCACGTATGCCTGATGGAAGCTGTGCTTCTGTACAAAAGTACACAATGCAGAAGCCAGTCAGCTGAAAGACTCCAGGACAAGTAGATTAATACTGCACTGATCTAAGCATTTGCTTTTGTTTCTCTTGTTGCTTTTTTTTCTCTTACTAAATGTAAATGCATAAATAGCCCTAGAACCAAGATTCAAACCCAGGACTCCTTTTAAGTTTCACCTCCCAGATAAGTGTATTAGTTCCATGACTGTAAAGTAAAAGATGGTAAGATGGTCATCACTTCTCCTCCAGCAGCTAGTTAATGAAAGTAGCTAGAAAGAAATGCTGAACAGAGATCCAGTTCAATACCTCTGTACTGGAATGACATTCATTAAGAAGATCCTCCTCCTACTCAAAGACTTTGGCATTACTCTTTTTCACTTCAGGCTCCTAAAGTAGGTGGGAACTAGCTTTTCCATTCTGAACCTGCACATATCACAGGACTTTATAAATTGTGCCTGATGAGCTATCAAGTGACAGAGAACAGCTAATGTCTCTTGGTTTGAGCAGCTATCGCATGAGCAGAATTTGGATCATAATTCAGACTTAGTGTCAAAATCATATCTAAAGCCCATTTTAGATGACTGGTTCCTCTTCCTAATGTTACCCAATGACAAACCAATATTTCAAATTAAAGATGCAAAGTTTTTCAAGCCTGATTAACTAGAAAACCACAGTCTATACGTCCTTTAGGATAAGTTGTCTAGTAAATCTCTTCAGACAATTCTTCTATTTTAATTTAGATAAAACTATCATACAGAAATGATGGAGTTTAATGTACATCAATCAAGTTATTAAGCAGAAATATTTTTACCTATTTGTATTACTAGTATTTTGATAATAGAAATGTAAAAGAAATTTGGATCAGATTTTCAACAAACTTATTGAAGTTCAAACATTGGACAAATTTGAGTAATGCATTAAATTTTGGTGTGAAACTCTTCAGATGTTTACCGTATTATTTCAATATGACAATCTGGTAAGAATGTAAGATTAATTTTCACTTTGATTTGTAGCTTAAGCACATTTAAGGAGGAAAAAAAATACAACGTGAACAAACATAACATTCAATATACATAAAGCAGGGCAGTTAACTTCTAATGTCATGGAAAAAAAAATCAGTTAAGCATTGCCTAAGAAGTTATTTATCAAAACTGTTTTAATTTTATTTTTGGTCCAAAATGAAAATACAAAACAAAAAAAAACAAAACAAACCCACAAAAAAACCTCCACAGACTTTATTTATATACCTCCAACATCCAACATGCTTCACAAATAAATGAGAGTGGTAAAAATCTTATGCCTGCCAAGAAAGATCGCCCCCGATTATTGGCATTTCAATGCAATTACAGAATTCAGGTTTAAAAATTAGACTGAATGATAAAAAGCATATTCTTCATAAATATTTAACCTTCTTCAGTATGACAGTAATTATAGTGTGTAGCTCAGTAGCTGCATATTCCATTTAAGAGATCTGTCATGCCTTCCATTCCAAATGCTTCTTTTCAAAGGTTTGCAATGCCAAGATAAAAAGAAAACTCCCCCAAGGTGGAAATTCAGAATAAAGTCTCAGCTTCTAAAAATTATTATTAATGGTAAATTCTGAGGATGAGAGAGACTGTTTGAAATATAATGAGATTTTACAACCACTGCTTTCTTTACCTGAGCAAAACATTTAATAACATTGGATAGTAATTACATTTTTACATTATAAAAAATGTCTAGAAAAAAATGGCAAAATATTTTCAAAATGAAAACACTCATTTTCATGCAACATTTTCAATTTTAAATGTCCTTTTATCCTACTGATAACATTTCACTATTAAAAAAAACACCAACAAAGACATTTGAAGTAAAGTATCTGGGGTTGAATACAATTGTTTTAAATCAAATTAACTGTTTCAAATCAAATGAAATTATTTCTGTTTCCCAGAAATTCCAGATTAAAAAAAAACAACCCAGCCAACAAATCCAAAGTATTTTCATTCATCTCTATGTAGGTATAAATACACCTTGATAGCTAAAACCATGTTTTGATATTATGGAAAGATAGTGAATAGCTTTGAAGAAGGGTTTAGTAATGCTTATCTCAAAATTCTAAGTTGTTTAAGTAGGGAAAGCTAATTAATCTATTTCAAGACTGATGGTCTGGGGGTGGGGATAAGGTGGGAAGAGGAAAACTGCTAAACCTCAGCTATACTTATTAGCTATGTGAAGTTAACAAGTCTTGTCAGAAGAGGGTGATATCTGTGGCCCTGCTGGTACCCAGACATTTGACCTAGATTTTCACTCATCATAGAAGCAGGATGCATAGGTCTCTTGCCAGGGCAGAGTCTTATTTTGCTACTCAGTCAGTTGCAAACTAGGAATAACTGAGACTTCTCCCTTACTTGCAAGGAGTGAGCAGAAAGTAGCTTCCAGGAGCTGTTTTCCCATTCTCTGCCCACACGGTGTGCATAAGAAACTAGGCTAGTTTGTGTGTGGGTGGTTGTGGAGAGGACATAAATAAAGTCACATATGTTTATATGGCATTTCATCTCCACTGGAAGTCAGTGAGGTTTGGAGTCCAGCTGCTGCTTATGCAGCTTTCAAAAGCTGTTTCTCTGTCCTTGGAGCTGAACTGTTATTAGAGGCAACATTCCTCTCCAGCTTCAAGGCTGTATCAGTGAAAAGTAACTGACAATATCACTATAATGTGCTGCATACTCCTCTTTAAGATCAGTCAAAGAAATACAGTTGAAACTTGAGTTTCACTTCAGATTTTCTTAAGCCCTGAAAAATCTAATAAGAAATTCTTTGTGTTTCAATTCTCCCCTCTTACAAGCTTTTTCTAAAAAAATTAGAACTTTTTCTTGAGTATTCATAACGGCCTTAACCCTAATTACCTATATACTACCATGGACTACTTTTGTTTAAAAATTGACATTGCTTTACAGTTATGACAGCGACTTTCACTGCATTTTTTTTTTAATCTGTCAGCACAATTTTGAATCATATATAAAGTTTATGCATTCCCTACTCATTCCTTTTGCAGATATTGCTGTTTATGCTACATAGTCCTTGGATCTCACTTCTGTCTTCTATTGTCACAATCAAGCATATACTCCTACTCCTTGTTGCATAGCTTTAAAACAGTCACTGACCTATGAGAGGAATTTTTTCCTGTAACAGATCCATTTCTTCAATAATATCCCTACTGATATGCTGTTGACTTTAGAAGACCTCTAGCAGATGTATGAAATAGGAGTTCACCCTACAGAGTGATTCTTTCTTCAGATAACATGTAACAATACTCTCTAACTCTAGTATAAAGGATACTCATCACTTAATCTAAAGTGTATTTAGCTGGTTAAGTTATGAACTTAATATTTTGACATTGTTTCTGGAAGAATCCTTAGCAATTAATATAAAATGATACTGGCATTTAGATTGTTATTCACCTAAGTAACCAAAAATGCTATATGAATCTAAGCATTTGTCTAGTATAAAAGCCACATTCACTGACTCCTAGTTTCTTAAAATTTTTTTGTTTCTTCTCAAAGTTTGGTATCACTTTGGCCACCTTTTTTTACCTTTGTATTAAGGCTGATTAGCAATAGAGGTATACCACAGTCATTGACCAAATTTACTTCATTAGGTTCCCTTTCCCTTTCAACAGCTCTAAATTCTGAATTTCAGAGACTGAAAAGCAGCAAAAACAAAGAGTGAATAATGAAATAATAAGAGAATTCTAGCAGAGACAAAAAGACATGTAAAAAAAAAAAAAAGCATTTCAGTGGGACAGAAGAATAATTTTTTCAAAAGTAAAGCTTTTAGACTTTTTTTCCTCTAAGCATAATATACTACTGTTATAAGACTGTTCTGTTACCAACATTGTGTAATATGTAGAACTCACCTAGAAACTCACTGCTCTACTTGCAACTCCCTCTCCTTTCTAGGGTTATAAAATGGAAGATTTGAGGTACCAATTTTTCCTCCTTTTAGAGATCCATGAGCAATACTTTTGACATGTAGCTTTCTTGGATCAAAACTTATAAAACCCCAAAACAAACCAACTTTAAAATGAAGTAATTTTCATTCACTGTTAGAAGATAAGTTTTCCTCTAAAGTTAGACTATAAATGACAAGGTAATGCTTTAAGTAGGAATCTGGATGACAAATATTACTTGCAAATAAACAAGCAGGACATAAACTCATAAATTCGAAAATATGAGGAGAAATAAGATGCTTCCCCCAGGAAGACATGCTTTTCTAAGGATGAGTCTGTCTTTACTGGGACAGAGCTACCTATGTTTTCTGCACTGTGCTACTTCTTCACTATAACAGGTCACATTTTAACCTCTTCATGTAAATGTGTCTGTCAAATAACAGTGACAGGTCCCTCAAAATTTGCCTCCAAACCCCATCTGTGCATTCACATATAGTCTTTCCAAATTCTTTGTACATCTTAAAAGATGTAAGAATAAAAATATTATCTGGTCTAGTATTTTATTTTAATTTTAAATCCTAATTATTAGGGAACACAATTTTTATGGTTTGATTTAATGGCAAAAGTAATTTTTGGTGGTTAGTTAATCTGGTTTGGCTGTTAAAAAAAAAAAAAACAAGAAACAAGAATAATGAAATCTATTTAACTGAAGTTGCTCACATTTATGAGAACATAATCATGTAAGCATGAAAATATATTAATCCATAATTTAAGGGGGTTTGCAGTTCAATATTCTGAGCTGTTCTATAACTTGCAGTAAACTGACTCAGTTTACATTATGGAGTGGTATTGCAAGACAATAAGCACCTGATTGTGTTTGTCCTCATCTTCATTCAGTAGTGAACACATCATCAAAGGTAAAATTTACACAACAGCTCAGGCTTAAGCACTAAACAGAACTGAAAACGTTTATGTGCGACTGTCAGAAAACTCTAGAGTGATGCAAACTGAGTGTTCTGACACAAAAGGATACTCTAGAAAAGGCCACTTTCTTCCTTTCTGGTGTAGATTATGGTATTAGTTGGTTTCATCATGGAAATCAGGCATTTGAATTATGAGATACAAATCCAGATATGCTACTTATGCAGTAAATTCTATTCTGTTATGTGCAATAACATAACCTCTATTTCTGTGGATAGGAATTCCTGCCCTTTGTCCTTCCTGGTGAAGACAGGAATACTGCCACAGCAGACAACTCTCTAGGGTCATTACTGTGCAACCTACTCCCTGAATCTTGTTGCTTCTGGATTAGTGATCCTTTCCTTTTCCTAAGCATAGCTTTCAAAGAAAGTCATGAACTTGGCATGAATGCCACCTATTTTATCTCACTTCTGCCCTGCAGTCTGGATATATATGATGGTACCCTAAAGTACACAGAATGCTTGAACACAACAAACAACACATGCTTTAGAGGATACAGCCAAGCTAGGAGGATATTTACAGATTCATAATATGTTTACAGGTTGTGCGTAAAAGTATGTAAACTTAAGAATTTTTCTATGCCTATGTTCCCCTGACACTTAAGCCACTTGTCATTATCTCTGCACTGCATATTATTCTCCATTCAGGGACCTCCTCCTTTATATTCATATAGTAAGTGCCAATAAAATTGGTTACAGACCTTTTCTCTAAAATGATCTAAAATTTTTATCTCCTGGAATTATTTCATTTTCTACCATGTTCTTTAAATCCAGGACATTTTCATGAAGCAGGCCAATAGTTCAGTGCCCTAGATAAGAATGTCCTAGACAAACCCTTATGGAGAGCCTGTTCTTTATTATCTTTAGAAGACTGCTTATATTAACACCATTATTATAATAAGCCAACTATTAATCTTGAAAGAAGACTCAAAGAACTACAAGAATTTGGTAGATAAAACGGAATTTCATAATTAAACCTGTTTTAAAGCAAAAGGGGTCTATGTGTAGATAACAAACAGAATAATATATTCTTCATTAATTTATAGCCATACAATAAATAAATTTTAAAAATAACTTCAATAATCAGGTATCAGTGAAATGCTGGACCTACTTAAATCAAAAACTTCTAACTGGGTATGCATAACTAGAAGAAAGATTTAATTAAATCAACAAGATATTCTGAAGTTTTATGGCAAAGGCTGATGGAGAGAGGGTAGAAGGAAGGGGACAGAAATTGAAATATCTTAAATTACTATATGGAATTCTAGGTAATAGATATTCTCAGAAAGATTCACATAGCAAGATAATAACTAGAAATAAAACTCTAATCATACACCAGCAAAATAGAGAATGCAGCTTCTGGTAAGATTCCTGAAACAGTATCATAGAAAGAGAAAAATAAAGCAAATGAAAAAGGAGTACAAAAGCCTGAACACTAGAAATAGAAGTGTGATGGGGAAAACTATATATGAAGGTTTGAGACAAAAGATGAGGGAAAGAGACAACCTCTCCTTTCTAAAAGACTTGCTGATTTTTTTCAGAAACTGTATTAGGCTAGAATAGAAATGGAAGGTTATACTTTGGGATGAAATCCACAGGAAATGATACAAGATAAGAACTGTAGTGTTAGCATACAAAGCATCTCAGCCCATGTCTATAAAACTTCATAAATTAGATTTCCAACTCAGCATAACTGATGCCTGTGTGTCAAAAGAAAAATGAAAACTTGAGTCCTGTGATAGCTGGAAATAATTTAGTGCCATTAACTTCAAATACAGATTGATCAATTAACACCAGCAATGAACCAGGCTTGATACATTAATTTCCATAATAACAAGGAAAAGCATAATTCCCTGTTAAATTGTAAAAAAATGACCATTGCAGCTCAAAAAGTGGAAGAAGAAACAAACACTGCAGGGCAGTGGGAGGAAGTTAATTTTAGAAGAAAGTACTCTTCATTCTCCTTGCAAAAGCAATACCACTTAATAATTTTAATAATATTTTACTTACATATGATGAGTACATGTATCCTGAGGAAGGACCGGTCCTATCTGGATATTACAAAACACAAACATATTCAGGAAGGACAAACTTTCTTTTACATGTTAACACAACACTTAATACAGATGACACCAAAATGAATGGGGAAGTTGACACTCTCCCAGAAGGGAGAGCCACCCTATAGGAAGACCTGGACAGTCACCTGGGAATACATAACTCAGGAATGCAGCTCAAACTGGGATCCACCTGGCTGGGAGCAGCACTATGGAAAGGGACGTAGGGGTCTTGGTGGACTGGTCAACATGTGTGAACAGTGTGCTGTAGCAGCAAAGAAAGCCAACAGGATACTGGGTTGCATTAACAAGGGAATCACCAACAGAGATAAAGAAGTCATTATGCTACTCAGCACTGGTCAGACCATGCCTTGAATACTGAGTTCAGGTTTATTCCCCACTATACAAAAAAGACGTGGCAGGTTGGAGAGAGTCCAGAGAAGGGCCACAAGGATAATGGAAGACATGCCATATGAAGAAAGGCTGAGAAAACTGGGTTTGTTCAGACTTGAGAAGTCTTAGGGGAGACCTTATTACCATGTACCTGTACATAAAAGGTGGCTACCAAGAAGATGGAGTCTCCCTTTTTACAAGGAATCACATGGAAAAGACAAGGGCTAATGGGTACAACTTACTCCTGGGGGGATTCCAATTGGACTCCAGAAGAAGTTTTCACCACGAGAACAATTAGACTCTGGAATAATCTTCCAAGGGACCTACCTTAGATTTAAGACAGCTTTACAGGGTGCTGGGCCATTTAATTTAAATAATATTTGTTTTTAACCTTAAAAGGTTGGACATTAAGGTCCCTTCCAACCTGACATTCTATGATTCTGTGATTCGATGACATCTTTGTCAAGTTTTAGCTAACTACCACTGGCCAAACACTAATGGTGATTGATGCAGTTGGTCCTGGCCAACATATTTAAACTCTGTTTAAGCCTGAAAGTGGCCATGCACTAGGGGTTCTGTTCAGAAGTTTTGCTTCTTACCTTTTGGTTTGGCTGAAGGAGAAATCCCTGAATTATTGTTTATCCCTGCAAATCACTGAAAGAGTGAGCTGAACTGAAGCTCTGACCATCCCACTGACAAAATACAGCTTTTAGTGATCTTTCCATTCCTAGTAGAGTTAGCTGGAAATTTTTCCATTGGACAGTTATGCCAATGCAGCAGTGTTGTACAGGAGCAGGATGTGATAAGCCATTTGACAGAAGCAGGTAGGTTTCCTACAGAGGATAGATAGCACAATTTACTGGCAGGTCACCCGGCTTCTCAGCAGTGTGTCAGACAAGCTAAAAATAGACATTATTCTAGCAACTGCAGAATAATAATTAGAGCCACGAGTTGTAGGGCCTTAGGGCCCCCTGCCAGTGAGTTAGAAACCTTTTAGTCATGGGACTTGAGTGAAGCCGAGCCTGCCTGGCCAGGGATATATTAACCATCACCTTTGTGGTAAGCTCCAGGGAGCTTAAGGAAGTTCATCAACATTTTGCTTTTGAAAAAAACTATATAAATGATTCTTCATGTTTTCATTTCTTCATACAGTCAAAAGTTCAATACATTCTTTTCTAACAGAGCTGTCATTATTTTGTTCAAATGCAGAGATATTTTTAAACCTTCTGAATCTCCAGTTGAATGTAATTACATATCACAATGAGCCTTTGTACATGGGCACCCAACCATATACCATTAGGCATCCTTGAGAATCTGTGAGGCTTCAATGCCTTTACTGGTCTAGGCCCTAAAATGCCTTCCTTTTATTGAAGAAAGGTTTGTAGAAAACACAGAAAGTGCAAATTATTAACCTGCAGAAGTTAATACATATATTCAACTTTTCTGCTTCAACGGGAACTTTTGTACAACAAAGTCCTAGGCCTGGCTCAAGGTGTTGGGACTGCGTGTGACTCAAAGCATTGATCTCTTAGATTTACATCTATGTCTCCTGCAGTCCATGGGTGGTTAGGAAGAACAAGCCCTAGAAATAAATTCCTGGAAAAAATGTAAGAAAAACCTCAAACCTTTACATAAAATAAATTCATGAAGTTGAGCAAGAGTTGTTTAGAAATACTTAGACCATTAAAGCCAGGGGGCCTACTCAGGATAGAAAAGATCTCATTCCAAACACATGCTCTGCTTATTCTTCCTTTCATGCATGGAACAACTGTCTCCTTCCAACTCTCTGGGAAGTGGCATTTCATGAATGGTTATCTTATACCACTCCACATGAAGTTCTTCGACTTTATATAAACTATTAAATATTTATTGTACATCGGACTAAATAGTTCAGCACATAGATCACACACTTGAGAATACAGAAGGCCAAGTGTTTGACTTTTAAATAAAATATGTAATATTTAAAAAATCTATTCTGGGGCACAAAAATATCTGAGGGGGATGAGGATTAGAAATGAAACTTACTCAAAATTGTACACATCCTTTAACAACTGTCACTACTAAGATCACTGTCTGACATCAGTCCAGCTATCACACAGCTCAAGGACTTGCACGGCTGGGATGTCACTTTTCCTTTGGCAGCCCATCAAGAAACACAGAGCTCTCCTAAGCCTTGATTCACCTGCACACTTGCCTGGTCTGCCAAGCCTCCTGCTAGGCTCCCCATTTCTCAAGTGGGAATTGCTTGCACACACCAGCCATATTACAGAGAGATCTGTAAAAGACTGACAGACAGGTCAGAACATTTTTTAAAGCTCTATGTTGGTGTTTTCTAAAATACAATGTTTTAAATACTTCCACTGTAGAGAAAATATCACATCTCTTCTGCACAAGTTAGAAGGCACAATAAAAAAAGAGAAAGGTCTTGGGGGGGGGGGGGGGGGGGAGGGGGAGGGGGAGGGGGAGAAAAAAATTGTGGGACAGAGGCGAGAGGCTGGGCGGGGAGGGGTGTGGGGGGATGTGTGCAGAGTAGACATATAATCTTGTGCAATGATTTACTTTTAAACTTCATTTCCAGCTCTGAAATCCTTTACCTACAAAGAGCAAGCTCTGCCATTACCTAAATAGATCCAAAAATTGATCCACTGATGTCTTCAATTATAAACAATAACCCCTCTACTTAGAAGGCACTTACTACTCACAGCTTAGTTTTTGTCATAGGATTCCTCTAGTTGCCTAATATTAGGAAAGTTTTTTCAAACCTAAAATCATTTTAGTTCCTAAATGTATATGGTGAATGTATCAATGATATTTTAAAAGTACTTTACCCCAAAAAGTACTTTCTGTCTTCTACCAGCATTTTGTCAAAAAAAACAAACAAACCCAGAAGATTTGTTTGCTGAAATACATAGGCTTTTGGAACTCAGCAAATCTATCTAAGGAGAAATTAGCAAATAAACCAGTAATATATGCTGAGCACAACAAATCTACCAACAAATAGGCAAGCTAAGAGAACCCAAAAGCACTGAACAAGAAACCTGCAGCACAGTATGATAATAGAACAGGAGATTTAACACCCATATGGCAGAGCAGATACAGCATTACATGTTGATAACTTTGCATGGAGGTTTTAGTCAGAATTTTGAAGACATACACTCATTTTTCACTACATTTTGATGATTTCAAGTACACAAACAAGGACAGTTTCATTTAGAATATGAAGAATTTACAAAAAAAAAAAAAGTTATGTTATTCAGGGACTGTGAAGTCATATGAGATGCACTTGGGCATAAAAAGAAGGAAATCTTCAGTACTGGTAGCAGTTTTCTAAAAGAGCTGGAGACCAAAAAGTTCAATAATATAAGCAGCTGTTCCTGGTTGGTTAGATAACAACATTCACAAGAAGTATTCTAAAGACAGTGCTCTGTATGCTGCTGTATTTCCTTTGTTTAAATTCAATGTGATCTCTGTGAACAATGTAAACACAGCACAAACATCGTATTGCTAAAAAGGGGACATTATATCCATTAGCATCACTGGATTCCCTTACGATAGCAACAATTTACTTAGCTCGCCCCCACAACAACACCAGCATGCTCACTGCAACAATTCAAATTCCAACATGCAGTTACTCAGTGCCTTCGTCATGTAACCTCAATTTCATCATCATGTTTCCTGCTTGGTTTTTTTTTCACTATTTACATCTGCCTAGCAAATAGTATCACTGGGAAATAGGTTGCAAGCAAGGAAGAAATTTGGCACATGTAAAACATTTAACACCCTTAGGAAGAAAAATACTGCTGAAATTCCTCTTCATAGTTAAAGGTACCCCTTGAACAAAGGAAAACAAGCTGAAGTTGTCTTTGCAACCTCTCCTTCCATATTACTTCAGAGGAAGCATTGCATATATTCTGTTGTTTGGCCTCAATGAATCATGAGATGCCTAAACATTTGCTGTACATTCATGCGGTACTTTATGTAACTGTGCCCCAGTACTCAAGTAGAGTTCGATTACCACAGCAAATTAAAATATCCACTCATAACAACAGTAAGGTGGCTTTCCTTACTGATACAATACCATGATGAAATTTGGGCTTTTTCTCTCAGACTGACGATGCCCTACCAATTCCATAGCATTGAATTAAGTCTTCCTTTGAAAATAGAAGGAATCTGAAGTAACATTTGCAACGAAATATTAACTGTAGTATAATGGAAAAAAAACCCTTCTAAACTTTACAAAACTGCCCATAATTTATAATGATTATATATCAAGGGATGTCAGGAGAGGGAGTGCAAATCAAAGTATAATAACTGAAACAAAGACAGAAGAATAAAGAAATAAAGATAAAAAGAGGAAATCACACTGATAGAGTTGCTAGAGCATTAGAAGAAAAACAGCACTTGCAATTTATCAAATGATTAAGCCTAGATGGTACTCATTAGAAAGACTTCAGCTTTCTGAACAATAGCTTTTGGTACTTGCTGAAAGTAGAGGTGTATTTTTATTAAGGGCTAGCATCAAGAATGAAGATACATTGTCTTAAGACTCAGTAAAAATCCCAAACTTGAGCACTTGAGTAACTGAACAAGAACTGTCCCTTTTAATGTCAGTGAACACTTTGGGGTTTCAAAGGTTGGCATGTACATAGTGTTGAGCTTTTGACAAGCTTTAAAATCTTGTTATCAGAAAGAAAAGGAACATATCTTAAGACTTTATTGTTAGTCCAATTAATATTCTAGTGAATAACCAAAATACAACTTCCAGTTGTTTTTTGCCCAGACACAATTATACTCATGCATATGTAGTGAATTATCCAAGTATAATGAAAGAACCCTCTTAATGCCATGAGTAACTATAAGCTATCTTCCCAGTACCTCCACCTTTTCTCTAAAGCTTCTCACACTCTTCTAATGCTTATCTAGGTCCTAAAGTGAACAGCACTAGTCTTCTTTAAGAAGAAGAGGGTAGTGGAACCTTACTCAAAGGGACTTGAAAGCAACCTTTTTGCTTTGTTCTAATTAATAGAAAAAGCTAATGTTCTTACCAACTACACCTATACACTTCTAAAACAAGCTAAAATCAGCTCAGACTACAACAAGCCCAGACAAGTTCTAAGACCCTGCATTTCTAGGTCAATAAAAAGCCTGTGGCTTTTTACTAATAATGACAACAAATATTTAAGTATATGATTAAGGCATGTAAATGCTTGTATACAGTGCAGAAGACAAGGATAGGTATACAAATGTGTCTTACTACAGAAAGAGGCCCACCAATTGACAGTTAAACTTGATATATATGATCCTTGATATTACAAAAACTATCTTTTCGTTTCCTGCACAGATTTAGGAGAAAGATTTACTCAGGACAATATCCTATATAACTGATCTTAACACCTTTCATTGTCGTATGTAGTCACGTAGAGAAAATATACTTGATGAGATGGACTTCTGGTCCAATCTGATGAATGCATTTAAGTGTAAGCATTGCAAGTCTAAGAAATAAATGTTCAGAGAAAAAATACAGCTTGTTACTCAAACTTTAGTCATTAGGAAAAATGAAGGGGAAGTTGTCAAGTAAGTGTTGGGGTAATTAGGGTGATACTGTCTCTTGGACAAACTTTAAATAATAAAGAAAAAGAGGCCAAGTATGCAGTCACAAGGCAGTTATTTAAAGAGTAGACTAGAGTAGCCATGTGAACCAGGCATCTGTGAAAAAAAGCTGGTGAGCTATTCTAAGTGTTATTTGTATTGGAAGTTAAGCAGTAAATTCTAAGGTTGTTAAAATATTTAATTTATATTGGTTAAAGATAGGCATTCTAAAAACTGAATTTATTGGTGGTTGCCAAATTCCTTGAGTTATGCCAAGACCAACTCTTAAGTTCAGGCTTGACTTAATACTTGACATTTTCAAGTCCTAACTGCTTGAGCAGTTGTCTACATTGAGCCCATAGTCAGGTCTAAATTACAGCAGTTCCTTTATTAACAGATGACCCCTCCCCACTGGAGAAGGAGGATTGGGAATGCCAAAATAAATTATACAAAGTGTGATGTTCATGGGGGTGACATATAGAAGACACCTATAGCCAGCATGGGTCAGCTGCCCTTGCTGACTTTAAACTGCTAACAGCCTGCAGAGCATGGGAAGATTCCATCCTGTGAAACCAGGACAGCAGCACTATAAAATACAGGGCTAAAAAAGTATAAAGTGTGGTGCTGCGGCATCTCAGGTTTTCTGTTTCAGATTGCATCTCAGGAGTGAACTTGTTATTGCTGTGGACGGGAATAGAAAAACATGTTGGACTGACTAATGCAGAGATTTTGATTCAGCTATTCTGAAGTAGTTGACATGAACAAACAGATGACATTTTGTCTTTAGAGCACCAACACATGAAACACGAAACACAAACCTCTCAGTTACATCAAATTTCATCTAATGTCTTTAAAACACACCACCTACATCCAACTAATCTCAAATGGTCTGCAAATAGCAGGATATCATGCAATCCTATACAGTAGCCATCCTGCAGTCCAGGTCTTATCGAAGATAGGGGGGGTTTTTTTGTTGTCGTTGGTTTGTTGTTTTTGGGGTGGTATGCTGAAACAAATGAGAGTTTGGTTCTTTAAAATTTAGTTCTGTAACACAAAACTTGAATATAAAAATGTAACATAAAATTTGCCCTTGCAGAGAAGTCCAACTGGATACCAGATTGTGTTAACAAGAGTACAGACAACAGATTATGGGAACTAACAATTCTCATTTACTCGACTACTGTGACATCACATCTGCAGTGTCCCGATCCTGTTTCATGTCCCTTGAGATAAGAAAGACATTAACATGGCACAAATTCAGGAGATAAATCACTAAGAGAAACAGGGAGTTGGAGCACATGGTTCATGAGAAGAAGCTGAAAGGAGGTGTGTTTGTTTAGCATTAGGAAGAGAAGGCTTAAGAGAGATCTTACTGCTACACACAGCTACCTAATGCAAGGATGTAAAGAAGATGTAGGCATAGTTCCTTCATAAAGGTGCACAGTGAAATAAGATGGAATGGACACTTTCTTCTCTCATTGAGAATCATATATTCTCAGATACTGTTATAACAGGGCCAAAAAATAAGACCTCTGAAACTCTGAACTTCCTTTAAATATTTTCAAAAAATTATAGTTATGAACCTACTATTTTCAGTATTTTGCATTCTTCTAGAAGACTCAGTTTCACACTGAGCAGTGTATATCCCACACTTTATCCCAGACAACTACCTATGTGGAGATGAGGGATTTTGAGAAGTCACAAGTGTTTAAAGATTGTTGAAGAGCACCAATTTTCAAGTGTATCAACAAGACAAACAAGGACATTAGCTCCAACAGTGAAGAAGTTGTAAAAGCCTCACTTGGAAGGAATAAGCCTGTCCTAGGAGGAAAGAACTTCCTTGCTAAAAGCTACAAAAATTGAAGTCTGGAGAATCAGATGCCAAATAATAACAGTCTTCAGTCTAACGCTAATAACCAGTACAGTTGGGGGCTCAGGGACAATGAAATCCCTTTGCTTTAAAAGAACCATCTTACTAAGTGAAAATGTTATCAAGCTGTGCTTGATAATGAAAAAAAAAAACCAAACAAACTGCATGCAAAGACTTGATAACAACAATAAGCTTATGGATAGCTTGCTTTCTCTCATGGTTCTAAAGAACTTTACAAGATAAACAGTATTATTTCCCTCTTTGAAACAAAAGAAACGGAGACAGCAATGCTAAATGACTTGACAGGACAACAACTTATCTTGTATTTGGACCTGGATTCTCTGAATTTCAGCCCATTGCCCAAGCCACTAAACAATACTGCTTCCAATTGCCTGGCCATATGTTCTGAACACGGCAGTCTAACTGCATATATTTTGTATGTAAAATAATAAGCATTATCACTTTTTTCTTCTGGTTTGGGCTTTTTTGGTTTGTTTTGTGTGTGTGTGCGTGTTTTTTTGTTGTTGTTGTTTTTCTTTCTTTTAATTTCTTTGGGGAAGAAAAAATAACCAAAACAAGCATGGCCAGTTTGTGTTCTAAGGTGCATGTAAATCAGCTGATTATGTTTCTATTAAAGTCCTCTAACATTTATATAATCCTTAAGAGTGTCAAGCCTTTTCTATTTATATAAGCACTCACTGCATTTCACAGTTTGTCCTGTCAGCTTCCTTGAGGCCTGCTACTTATCTTGGCAGGACTTACTATATCCCCATAGGAATCAGTGATTACTCTTTCAAACGGAGCTGTCACTACATTGAAAAAAGTCTTCAAAACAATGGGCTATTTTTGCTGCAGATGGACTGCTTTGTCCTCTTTTATAATTAATTTGAAACTAGAATATTCAGCAAAACTGTAAATGCAGTATACCTCATTTCTCAATGGGAGGGCATCTGCAGTAAGTATACTCCATATTAGTTTCTCTATTCAGTATATGAATGCAGTATAGAATCACAGAATTGTTCTCATTAGAAGAAACCTTCAGGATCATCACGTCCAACTGTTAACCCAGCACTGCCAAGTCACCACTAAACCCCATGTCCCTGTGCAGCACATCTACATGTCAAGCAGCTCTGGGGATAGTGACTCCACCACTTCCCTGGGTTTGTTCCAGTGCTTGACAAGCCTTTCAGTGAAAAAAACTTTCCTAATACCCAATCTAAACCTCCTCTGGCACAAGATAGTTTCCTCTTGTCCTATCATTCGTTACTTGGGAAGAAGATACTGACACCCACCTCGCTACAACCTCCTCTCAGTTGTAGAGAGCAATGAGGTCTCCCTGAGCCTTCTTCAAGGCTAAACAACAGCAGTTCCCACAGCTGTTTCTCATAAAACTTGTGCTCTAGGCTCTTCACCAGCTTCACTGCCCTTCTTTGGACATGCTCCAGCATCTCAATATTGTTCTTGTAGTGAGGGGCCCAAAACTGAACCCAGTATTCCAGATGCAGCCTCACCAGTGCCAAATACAGGGGGACATTCACTTTCCTACTTCTGCTGGCCACACTATTTCTGATACAAGCCAGGATCCTGTTGGCCTTCTTGGCCACCTGGGCACACTGAAGATCATATTCAGCTAGATGTCAACCAACAGCCCCAGTTCATTTTCCACCAGGCATATTTCCAGCCATTCCTCCCCAAGCCTGTAGCATTGCACGGGGTTGTTGTGACCCAAGTGCAGGATGCAGCCACATGGCCTAGTTAAACCTCATCCCACTGGCCTCAGCCCATGGACATAATCTGTCCAGCTCCTCTGTAGAGCCTTCTTAACTTTCAAGTAGATCAATACGTCCATCTAACTTGGTGTCCTCTGCAAATTTACAGAGGGTGCCCTTGATCCCCTTGTCCAGATCATTGATAAAGATACTAAAGAGAGCTGGGCTCAATACTGAACCCTGGGAAACACCATTTGTGACCAGTCTCTACCTGGATATATATATCACATCACATATATATGTGTGTATATATATATACATGATATATCGATATCTAATCTATATTATGTATATACATCATCTGCATTATATAATTTGAGTAGGCTCCATATTCAATATCATATGCATAAAGAGAATGTAACATATTAACATCCAGTTTTGACATCTTTTTACAAAAAAATGTAATAAATTGTTACCACAGTTAACATGATTAAATGTAGCTTATCACATGATGGAAATTTCTTTGTAAAGTTAGTATTCTGTGTTCTGCCATAGTGAATGACATCATCAGCACTGACTGAAGTTATCAGAACAGTGATGTATAAAATAGAGGACACTGCCACGTGTTATGTTTGACTCCTCTTTGAAGAGCTGTTCTTTAAGTCTAGATCTGCCCAAAAGTAAAGTGTTTTGCACAGCTGGAATGACAATATTTGAATATGCTGAGTTTGAAGGATCTTGTAAGAATTAAAATATCTGAGACAGATCTTCATATTTCTTTTCTACAGGGAAAGACAGGTGAGATGCAGAAGATGTAAAATGACCAACTACCTACTATAGATAGCAATATTATTAGCAACAATAATAAAGCAACATAAAGTAGATCAAAAAGCATCCCTTGCATATACCTTAAAAGGATTAAATTCACCTAGCTGCAGAGGATAAGAAAAAAGTTAATGTACCATAGAATCCTCATATAAGTCCAAAAAGCCGTGTTATTTCAATTGGTCTTCAGTCAGAAAGGCAAAAGCAGGGATATTGCTTTTGCAACAAATAATTTCTATCTTTTAATTGATTTAGCATGCCTGCTTAGATTCAGGGAAAGCACACAGCATTCATCCTGACAACTGTTTTGCAATGCATAACAGACCCAGATGAGACATAAAAGACCTCTTAAAAGGTCAATTTCTTCCACTAACTGTATTCTTAAGTCCAAATAAACAGACAGCATTTAGTCAGCTATGTATGTGCTTTGCACAGCTAACAATGTGGCTGGTTAAGATCATGACTGCTTTCTTAAAAGTATGCCTGAGTAAGCTTTTGTCATCAATCTGAAGTTGACCCTGAAATCATAATTTATGAAAATCCAACTGGTGACACCTTGAGATCCAGCTGCTGAACCAGAACCCAAGCTATACAGCCCATTGGTTTTGTGCAGTATAGAGGGAAGAGATGTTATTAAAGCTTTTCCATAGTTAGGTGGTAGACAAAAAGGCAGGACAACAAAAAGACACAAATCTCTAATTCTGACAACAAGATTCTTTAAAGGGGTGAAACAGTGTGGAATGAGTTACAATCCTGTCCACATCACACAATCAAAAAGGCCAGATGGCTACAGAGAGGGCATAGCAGTCCAAGGCTCAAAGATAATTCACTCTGTTTTCTTCCCAATGGCTCTTCACAGTTTCTGAAAGAATAGACCTTTCCCTGGGAATCTAGAAAAACACTTCATCTACCATTTATGATGAATGAACCACCTGCTCTCCACTAATCAACCTTAATTAATACTTTTTTCGACATCTTCACAGCCTACATAAGCATCCTCACAGAAGATTTTGTAGCCATTCTGACAGTTTTCTAGGATGTTATTTGTGACCAAATGTATCTTCTGTGTGTAACTCTCCTTCCTTTTCCCCAAAGAACTTTGTTTATCTAAATAACAGCTCCCCACTTCCCTCCCCATCCTTCAAAGACACAAGAAATAGAGTAAATGCAATGGTCAAAACCCATCCTTTGCTTATATTCCAGTGGGCAAAGGCAGTTCTGACAACACTAGAAAACAAATAGTCCCTTCTCCATTACTGAGATTACAACCTCACCAGCTTTGTATGACCGCTACTAGTTTAAGTCTTCCTGATGGGCTCAATGGGTTCTTTATCGGGGAAAAAAAAAAAAAAAAAGTAACACCTTTCAGGTTGTCCTTTCAGGATAACCACTAGCAGGCATATATTTGGTGAATCCATGTGCCCATTGCCTGAATTTCACTTTTAGCTGGATTTCAAGAGCAAATACTTGGATAAGAAAAAAAAAAACACAACTATAGGTAAATCATTTTAATTATTAGCTGTAGGTACATTATGCCTGAATTATCTGCCTTCTCCACAACTGTTGAGCAATTGTCATGTCAAGAATATTTAGCTATCTTTGTGAATTGATGAACTAAATTAATCTATTATTCATCTTCCAAAAGCTTTAAAAGTAACAGCATTTTATGTTTCATTGAAATATGACTGTTTTTACCATTCCACAATCAGAGGTCTGTTTCTATATTCTGCTAGTGATATCAACTGGGAGCAAATACTAAATTCACCAAACTTTCTGGGAGTCTTTCCTTTGATTTCATAAGTCTTGATGAAGGCCTACAGTTGGTCACAAAAGCATAGGCCTTTTCTGTGGTAGGTATCTGTGGCAGACTTCCAACAACTAACTGTAGCTTAAGCTATTGGCCAGAATATCCTGTAAATTTTCCTCTAATGCATGGAATTCAAAGAGTGACTGCATGGAATACTACTGTTCAGTTATGTTAACTGACAGATAATGGAACAGACTACAGTTAAATGAGAATCAGTCCTTACAAATAATCTACAATAAAGAGTTCATGTCAGTTTCTGTACAATTTTGCCAGCTAGTTACACTTTATTCTATGGTTGCACTTTGACCTTTTTCAGTAATTGGCTGAAAGAAATCCAAACAAATTCTGAGGTTTTCTTTTTGGGTTGTGGTTTTTACTTTGTCTGGGGTTTTTTTTGTTGTTGGGGGTGGTGTAAGAAAAGATATTTAAAAAGTGGGAAACTGTTAGTATCTTTATTTCAGACTGCACACTGATTGAATAAATGACCCAAGATAATTGGGAACCTGGTGTTGATAGAGGTGCCATCTTTTATATAAAAAAAAGAGAAATGGGGACCAAAACACATTAGATGCTAAATTTTCATAAATGTATGTGTGACAGAGGTGACGAGAACCATAAGGCAGGTGCATACACAAAAACACATTCACAACTGCACAGTTAGTTTATGCAAGCCATTATTATGATTGCAGATGCAAATGGTAAGTCAGATGTTTAACTGTTCATTTGCTCATGTAAGTACTGTTTTCCTAAGCAATGACATTGTATATATGTAAATTGAGAAGCAGTCTGATTTGTTAGTGTTATGCTCACTTTGTGCAGGGGTAAGTAACTACCAAAGATGAAAGGAGATAGAAAATCATGCATGCAAAGTTGAATGGCATTAATTATTGGTGGTAAAGAAAGAAAGAAAAGACTGCAACAAGAAATATTTCAAACCCTCTGCAAAGATAAATGTCCATTACCATGGTCTGAAATCTCTCAGAGAGAAAGACCTCTTCTGGGATATAAACCACTTCCATTACATTGATTATTTTTCTGTCAGGAACATATGTATTGATATACACTCTGTTTGTTTCAGTAAGAGACTGCAAATGAGACAGGAAAGTCTTGTAGTCATAGAGAGCATAAGCATAAGGGATGACTCTTACATTTAAGATGCATCTTTCAGTCATAATACTATGTATATTCAGCTACACAAAAATCCGTGCTATATCCAAAGCCAAGCCTCAGTTCCTGGGGTACAAACAGCTATAAAGAAGTCAGTAAAATTTCCATCTCCATGTTTTTCATGTGTGTCCTAAATCCCTCTCCATGTTCATATCTACTGAAAGCTCCCTGTCACTTCAGGTGCCATTCCTCACTTCTCTAAAATACCAGTCCTAATCTGAACTCTAACCTTAACATGAATCCTAAACCTATCCCTAGAGCTGGGGCTGGTGCTTGGCCTTAGCCCAAAACATTATCCATGGCATGGTGAAAAATTTCTCCAGAGAAATCTCTGAAGCCCAGCATTTGCTTTGGCAGCCCCTTTCAGCTCATTTACATTACAGCTCTGGGCTTTTTTATTCTTCCAAAAAATGCAAAAGAACCTAGAGTGGCAGCTGGAAGGAGACTGGCTTATTCTGAGTCCATGTCACCAATCCCTAAGCATTGTCCTAAGTATAATGTTAATATAAAGTGCTAAGGTTGGGAAAGAGAAATAGATTAAATTGAAGATGGAGAAGGGAAGGAATGGAGGAAGCAATGGACTGCAAAAGTAACTCTTCCCTGAGAATATCTTTCTGCATGTGTCTGTGAACCTTGGTTTCACTCTCAGTGTGGCTCGAGGCTTAGGGTTAGGCTTGAGAGAGAGTCAAAGCATATAGAACTGCAGTTGCAGGAAAGGAAAGTGGCTTTGAGAGGAAGGTGCAGGCTCCAAAAGACTTGTCTTTTGACAACTTGCTCATCAGAGATTGGGCTGGCCTTTTTGAAAGACTCTGCTGTTGTACCCAATGCTTTTGATACCTCTTAGTGCTGTGCTGAGTAGGCTTTGGGGAAAGGAGAATAGCATTATTGCTTTTAATCTCACAATCCCAGTAACAATTTCCAGTCTAGTTTAGGAAGGCATTTCAACATGAAAAGCATGTAATGAGGATGAACAGGAATTATTTAGCATAATAACACAGGAAATATGTAAAGTGATGGGCTTGGGGGATATGAAGACAGGTGAATAAACATTAAAAAGAAAGTTTAGGCTGAGTCTCAAGGAAAACTCTCACATTTTTAGATCCATTAATCAACTACACAGGTGAAAGTGCTCCTACTTATGCTATTGAGTAAAGGATGCAATGTAAAAAATTAAGCATTTTTCAGGGAATATTGCATGTGGCTTAATAAGTCTTTCCATCAATCACATCTAAGAAAATCCAATGTTTTCAGACTCTAACATTTTGAAAATATCTTTGGCTATTTAGGCTAAAGACACAGATACCCTTTTGCAGGGAATAAAATGCTTTCTTTGTGTGTTTTTCACTGTTTTTAATAAGTGCCGCAGACTACTTTCCCTTCTGAATAATTGAACATTTTTATTTTTCTCTATTCCCCATCCACAATTTTGAGGCTTTTATGGTAGAAAGGGCATTTCTCACTGAACAAATATAAAGACCAAAAACCTTAAAATATCAGGGACTAGAAATTTTAAAAAAAAAAAAAAAAAAAGTGATTCTGAGAAGGAAGGAATCAGTCTGAAGGGAAATGTAAGCAGAAATTTGATGTCATCAAAACTATTGGACATATTGTTTTAACATGTAATTTATAAAGAATATAAATACTTCCTGCCTAATTTATTACTATTTCAGATAAATATATGGCAAAAATTATGGGTACCTTTCTTTGAATTTACATAGACTTAAGTACCTGTTGATCTTTGTGATATGATCATTCAGCATCATTTAATTCTACATGCTAAGACCTAACAAGTTTAGTAGTTGCCTGCACCTTGTTCACCTGCTGCTTATCTGGACTCATCTGAAGAGGATTCAGTAACATTTCTGCAAGAGGTCTCACGTAGCATGCATGAAACAAATTGTGTAATGAGGCAAAAAAGACCATGATTCCTTTAAAGAGTCCTAAATGGTAGTTTTGCCTAAGTTCTAGTGACTCTTCAAGACAAATTCTCTACTACAGAACTTTGTAGATGTCTAGAGTCAGTACAGCCAGAAAGGTGAAGTCTAACTGCAGCACAGTGCTGAGATCACACAGCCAGGAAAACCATTTGTCCAATTTTCACTGGCTGAGAATCACCTCTTCTTCCTCCCTCTCTTTCTTCCTTTTGATTACAGCTTTTGGTTCACAGTAGGGGACCCCCTACTTTGCCTGCACAACCCTTAAGTATTAACCAGCATGCAGTAGTTGCCCTTATCAAAACATGCTTCAATCAATACTAACAGCATCGTAAGCAGGCACTACCAAAAGGGAGTCACTGTATTATAATGACATCTACTTAGTTACTATGGAGAAAGCATTACACAGAGGACCCTGCTGCACTGTAAAGGACACCCAGAAGGGGATGTGTATCCGAGAATAGCTCTCTCTCCCTCTTTGTTTTATTCTAGATGGCCTACGACTGAAGGGGAAACCTTACTCTCTCTTTGTCCTCTTTTGCTTTTTTGGTTTTGGTTGGTCTTTCTCCCTAAAGCTACTTTCACCATTTTAGTCAATGAATGTCATTAGCTATGGACCTTGCTAACAAATCCCTGTGCAAGTGAATGAATCTCAATGTCCTCTGTGCAGCAGTCTCTTTCCTTGGCCAGGGCCAAGCACCCATTTATGATTCCAAATACACCCAGAATTATACTATATGATGTCAGTTCCACAGTGTGCTACTGTTCCCTACTCCTTCAAGAGCTCATAACTTTCTTCTTTAACTTCTGAAGTTTCCTACTTGGCTGGCTGGCTGGAGTGTCAGCTCAGGCACCCTGAGTTTGAGTCAGACTCCCAACACATGTCTCTGGAAGGTGACTATTCAAAATATTCCATTTGTTCTTTTTGAACTCCAAATATTCTTAGTAACTGATGATAACAGGTTCAAAGTGTGTCTTTACAGATTCAAATGTGTTTAGATATTGCACAGGCACTTTGATGCATAGCTCAGCCAAGACCCTAGGAACCTGTGGACATCATTAGAAGCTTAAATGCAACAGTTAGATACAGGGAACAGGGAATGAAAGATGGAATTTTGGACAGTGCTCTGAATCCATCATATTGTCCTGGTTTGGGTGAAAACCAAGCAAATTCTGTTCAGTGATTTTACTTTTCAGTTTAAGTTTCTAACTAACTGCACTTTCTAGAGTTAGCAGCATGTTTTGCAGACAGTGTCTGCTTCTAACAGTG
>JANHGL010006829.1:62398-85564 GCA_024611195.1 Ceyx melanurus
AGCTGCCCCCCTAAACTCCCCATCCCAGTTCTGGGGGCAGGTGGGGCACAGAGCATGTGAGTCTCAGGGGCCACAGCAGCCCTGGAGCATCGTTCTGCCTCCCGCTGCCTGTGGGTGTGTGTCACACTCCTGGAGCCCAGGCTCCCTCAGCATTGGCATCTATGGAAGAGATTTACACCTTGGAGGCTCCTTGGCCTGTCTGCCTTCAAATATGCTCCTGCCTCTCCCCGGGGAGGTGAGGTGGGAAAGGGGAGCCGTGGGGTAACAGAACCCCAGGGTTTCTAGGAAAATGTGAAGGGGTTGCACCTCATTGAAAGCCTGTTGGCTCCAGTGGGCCCTGACTTGGGCCTCTGCTTGTCACTCAAGGGACATGAACCAACTCTGCCCAACAGAATATACTAGTTTTAAAAGTGTAGAGTTGGACCAAAAATATGTTTCAAGTAGTACCTACAGTCAGTGACTATTACAAGCAGCGGGCAGTGGGAATTAAGTTTATTCTCTGCATTTCAAAGCAGCTCATAGATATTTTCTTTCACTGCCCTCCATGGCTGCATGGTGGAAAGTGTTTAAAATTTTTCCTTCAAACCACACAGAAAAGACAGAGCATTCCTGAGCACCTGAAATCACATTTAGACTGACAAAGGTTGAAATGTATTCTTCTCATTATTTGTTTGAAATTGAAACCTCTCTCACACAATAAATCCACTACCCATGCTACAGGAAATACAGAGTCCAAATTTGACCATGAAAAAAACAACCAACCCCAATTCTTATTTTGAAAATAAACATTGCCCTTTCCTCATCTCCATGGATGTTGCATAGGGGCAGCTCAGGGGAACTTTTGCAGGTCAACTAGAAGACAAATGGGAGACAAATGCCTTAAAAAATGCTTTGCACAAATAGAAAAGGAGCTGTCAGCTCAGGATCTCAGGTGCCAACGGGATGCTCAGCAACTGAGAGAAAATGAGATGTTGTGTGGGGCACAGGTGTTGTGTAGGGCTGGGAATGTTATCGGTGCCCCCAGCCCCCTGAAATTGTATCTTGGCACTATTCTAGACACCCAGCACGTGATGGCTGGCACATGGTAACCTGCTGCTGACCCTCTGGAGCCTTATCTCCATGTGCACACGCACCTTGGACAATGAAATGGATACGGGGTGTTTGTGGTGAGTGTGTCAAAACAGAGCAACAAAGCCCACTGACCTCCAACTGCACTTACACAGAGGTTATTCACCCCTGCTGATGGCAACTCACTCCCACCCATCCAGACCTTGGTTTAGTTAACTCTGGACGTCACCAGTATTTCCTAGCCTCAAAACCAGTTTAGCTACATAATTTATCCAGGCAGCAAAAGGATGCCTACTTTAGCTTGATGGAAAAAAAAAACAACAAACCAACCTATTCTCAGCAGTCAGGCTTCATTCTCCAGTTGCCTTACATTAATTCATTACTACCATCTTCCAGTTGCAAATAATTTGCAGAAGGAAACACTACATTCAGCACTGCTCTAAGCATATTTTTAAAGTGTCTCAGAGTTTATCTTGCCATGGCAATACTGTGATATGCCTGTCTCTGCACTGACACCCTCTCAACTGGTGCTGCACAACAGTGAGCAACTGCCTCAGCTCCTCAGCATCTCGACCTCACTTCACCATAGGCTGGCATCTACAGCTTCTGCACCAGACCTGGCTGCCATGGGATGTGTTTTGACTGCTATTGTTTAAAAGGAAGAAACTGACCAAAAAATCGGAGCCAAACCTGTGAAATCTCTGATTTTTAAAATGCTTTTCAACTGCTAAAATAATAATAGAAGTGCTCTCATTAAAAGAAATGTAGGTCTGAAATGCTATCTGCAATTGATTACATATATGCAATATATAGCAGAACAGCTCTCACAGCACGTTTTGTTCCAGGACAACAAAGGCTTCAGCTCCTGCTCTGAGGCCAGGGACCATAGAGAGAGCTGCTAGTTTTATCAGTGCAAAACTGCTGCAACTTCACCGTAGCAGCACCTCTCCTGGGATTTAACCCAATCTCCTAATTCAATAGCCTGTGCTGGCAGGCAGCCTCCTTCCCAGCAGCTGCCCGGGATCCAGGAGGGAAACCTGCCCATCGCTGGCCTGTGGGACACTGGGCTGGACACTCAACAAAACTGGGCACTCACACTGCCCAGCTGCTCCTGGCAGAAGTCAGTGTGTTACCCAAGGAGCAGTGCTGGCAAAGAAGATCTAGGGAGGAAGCTGCAGTCGACTTGGTAGAACTGGCTTGGCTGTAAGGTCGGACTGATGAAGGTTTTGTATGGGAAACTGTGGCCTTTAATTGCAGGTTAGAAATCAGGAAATCCTTCTTAATGACAGGTACAGCAAAGTGCTGGAGCAGATTAACTAAGGAGACCATCAAAGCCCCATCACTGGAGTTTTCTAAGAACAGATTAGTCAGACATCTGTCAGGAATGACATGCACACAGTAGCTCCTGGTATGGGGAAGCTGGACAGATGAGGACATCTCCTTTTCCAGGTCCCTTTCCTCTCTGCTTTCTACCACTGAGCTTTGAAGGAAAATAGGAGGAGGGTAAAGCAAAAGAATAATTAAAAAAAGAACAAAAACCAGAACCTAAAAGGACCTCTCAAAATAGTACAGCATTTGATGTTCAGAGATATGTGTACTCATTAATAAGTGCATGATGACAACTATCTTTGGCTACACAAACTGTGCTAGCTGTTCATAAGCCAGCCAGACTATATTTGTGAAAGATGCCAATAGTTTGGAAACAGACTATATATTAAGTCAAGATTCCCTTTTTTAACAAGACGGAGGAAGAACAATCTACAGCAGAATTTCCTCCTCTCTGAATGAATATTTGTTTCTCATTATTCTCAGAGAAAAAAATGATTTTGGTCCAGACAAAGGATCTCTTAGCTTCAGTGTAAGTTTTTATGCAAGCCTTAGCCTTGGGAGAGGAAATCTGTGCTTACATTTTAATATTAAAGGAAGGATTTTATGATAGTGTAAGTCAGAAGGCAGGTTGAATAGGGTAATTTATTAAGATGGAACTTGTTAATGCAAAGCTTCCCCTAAAATGCATTTGCAATGAAATCCTACTGCTCGGTCCACAAAACTTCAATGCTACTTAACTGCAAACACCTCACATCTATTTTCCAAGAGCAATAGCCATTTGAGTAATGCAGAGTGACACAATGTTAGGCTGCTTACCGAGTATAAAATTGGCACCTAATTGCCACAAATGTCCTTTAAAACAGATGAAACGTGGGGCTGTTACCCCCCAGCCACGTTAAACACGGGCATTAGCTGAATTCTCTGGCAGGACAGAAAGCTTTAAGAAGCTGCACAGCAGTGCCACAGAAGTGCAGATAACTGTGTCGAGGCTCCCATCCCATGGTGATGAACAGAGGAAATTCACATCACCCTTAATGCTATTGTCTCTGGAGCCTGGCCACAGATGGGAGCTGAAAGCCGTGCTTCCGTTTCCACCACAAAGGTTATCTCTCCCTCCACTGAAACTCGAAGGAAATCCTTGGGGAGACCCTAATCCTTGAAATTCTAGTTCCTGTGCATTTCTGTTGTCCCAGATAATCGATTATCATGCTCTCTACATTCACTGCGCCACTGACGGTAAAAATAGTACTCAACTTCCATCTGTCGAGTATGTTCTTCCCAGAAGATGAACACACTTGCTGTGGGCTGGGATGGTGAGGGAGGCTGATGTCAGGGTGCTGGGTCATGGCTCCACCTTGGGAGCAAAGTAAGGCCAGGGATGCTGGTTGGGAAAACACATCCCTTGTTCAGCAACGGTGAGGTTAGAGGAGTGAGTGAGCCCTCAGCTTGGGGAAAGTCTCCCCCCAGGGAAAGCTCCCACTAAAGAGGTTTAGGGTCAACACAAGGAAGAACTTGTTCCCAGTGAGGGTGCCAGAGCTCTGGAACTGGATGCCCAGGGAGGTTGTGGAGTCTCCTGCTCTGGAGACATTCCAGACCCCCCTGGATCTGTTCCTGGGTGACTTGGTCTAGGTGCCCCTGCTCTGTCAGGGGGGTTGCACTAGATGATCTTCTAGCTCCCTTCCAACCCCTAATATCTCTGAATCTGTAAATGCTTGAGGAGAGGTTTGCTCTTCAGAAGGATTTCCCTGATTCGTGGAGTGATGGAATAAGCAGTATTTATTTGCTTGTTGCCTCTCTCAACAACACTCTATTCACTAATCTCTGCAGTTGTAATATTTTGCCACTCCAAGCCTCAAAAATCCTCTCATGGATTTTAGAAAAGCCCCAGGTATTTTGAAACATGGCAAAACAATGTTCTAGAAAATCTCCCAACAATCAGATGAATGAAAATGAAGTGCAAAATCACACCAGTTGTTTATCTCATCATTATCATTTACATCCCACTAAAAATGGAAGTTATCTCTTTTGCATGAGCACTGGTGAACACCCCAGGACAGAGGTGACCATGATACCCAATGTTTCTCAGCCTGGGGTTTCTCTGTCAGCAGTGTCTCTGCACAATGGGTGGTGGTCTATGGAGAGCTCGCAGGTCATATGCTACTAACTCCCCTTGTTTCCAGCTGCTAAAATGCATTTAAAGACAGCTAAAAATACATTAAATACTTTCCTAATGTTATTTTTCCATGTAAGCAACTGCTGTAGTCACCACAGGAATGTTATTTGATCGCCAAGGGGAGGGGAAGTGGTCCACGAGACAATCTGTCTACTGGAGGTGATCTACAAACTTAAAAAGAAATTGGGAATATGCCCTCTTATAACTTCTTAATTAAGTAAGAAGAGGAAAACCAGAAGGGCTTTTGCTGGCTTCTTTTGCTGCCTCCTCTCCTCTCGTCACACATTCCACCCCAACACACACAAACACATGAACTAACACACACACGTGCATCTCCACCCACTATTTCAGTCAGGAATTGAGATCTTCTCTACACTGGAAGAAGTCACACTGGTCAATAGCAGCATGACAAGCAAAAATTGGGACTGAGTCTGGGGCTCTTCCCAGGTCCTGAGCAGAGGTCATACTGCTGGAGGCAGGATAGGGCCATTTTGTTGCCTGGGATCTATCTGTGGCCTTCCTTGAAATCTCTCCCTCACACTCAGCTGCTCCTGGCTCTGATATTACAGACTCCACAACTGTGAAGTCCCTTGCACTGGCATATCTCTATAACAGACATGTGATAAATCCAGACTCAGACTCTAACCTGTGTTCAAATTTTAGCTGCTATTTCAAAAACTAATTAAAAAAATGAATGCAACACCACTAATGGCAGACTGGGTTAGAAAAACATCTTGAATCCACAGGTTTTAGGAGAAGGTTTGGTGTGGAAATGTCTTCAGGAGCCAGCAATGTTACTAGTGTGATTAAAACCAGAGAAACTGCATCATACAGAATATCCTTCAATCTTCTCCATTGTGCTGACAGAAGAAATGCTCTAGATAGTCACCAGGTCAAACTTGCTATTCTAACCAAACCCAAACCATACTCCTTCACTGTCTCTTCCTGAACAGGTTCTAAAACTCCTGGGAAACAGGCAGTTTTGCTGAGAAAAGCTGCCCCAGAAAAAATGTGTTACAACAAAGAAGGAGAAGGTGCCAATCTGTGGAATGATGGGGCAGTGTTTCTGAAATTATCCTTGTCAAATCAACTGAGTTATGTCACGTTCATTTTCTTGCATAACTGAAGCACACTAAAAAATCCAAACAAATGTGCCTGAAAATCTGATAAAGGGTTATTTATGGATCTTTTCTGTTTGTGAATAGTGCTTGTCTTTCATGGGATATGGCTCTGAATGATCCAGCTTCATGCATTACATTTTTCACTCAGAATTTAGTGGTATAAAATTATTCACAGTTTATATTTAAAATGCAAGCTGCAAACTCTATTATAATGTAAGTAATAAGTGAATCAATGGGAAGTATTATTCACAGTACTACTCTAGTTCCTGCTAAAGTCATAACTTCCAACCTACTGTATTTAAAGTCAATCAAAACTTACATCAAAGAAAAAAAGATTCAGCTTTCTGGTTTCTATACATCTTTTTCTCCCCCTCCTCCAGTTTTGTTTCATATACTTTAGAGGACCTCGATTTCCTGCTGGACTTCTTTTCCTTTTGGGCAAAATCAGGATTTTCTTTTCATACATCTTGCAATGCTGTACATTTACAGCCTCTTCTACCACAGTCATAAACCAGTGATCACCTTCAGTTTCACAATACATCCAGAAAGAGCAACTGAAGCAAAAACTTCCCTGGACTAGTCTTCTAATTTTCATAGGAAGCTGAGTATAAAGATGGAGATGTACTATGACTCAGGCCCACAAACCAGCAAAGATGGTCCAGCCTCAATCCAGTTGCTCAAGCAGGGAACCACCTTATGCTCTCAAATGAAAACTACCCACTAAACCTCATTTTCCCACTGCATTCCATACTTATGCACCATTTTCCTTCCTCTACCATCTCATAACCAGGTAGTTTCTACAGCTTCACCAGCTTCTGCAGGACCGCCCTACCCTTGCCCTGACAGCTCACGGCACAGTGATGTATGAGAAGTGTTCAAGTGCCTGCCTCAAAAGCTAATTTTTCAAGCTGCACAAACCTTTACCCACATCATAGATTTTTAATAACTAGTTCTGAATTGTCGAAGAATAAATATGGTAACAAACACCTAACATAGAGATAATTCGAAATAAACTTTATTATCCTTTTGAACGTTTCTTCGACGAGTCACAGCTGTGTGGGACCTTCATAAAAATGAGCCAACTCTACTCATCTCCTGATTCACAACAGGCCTTAGCTAGACACTAATGGACTGTGCTTGACAGATACTGCAACATATTCAATGCACAGCCTAATAATATGGCTAGGAAAGAAATGAAAATATACTACAGACTTCCCAGAAGATTCCATTTTTGTAATGGGTAGCTCACACCAGTGTAGCTGATGAGCTTTCCCTCTCTCTTTGCATTACCAGCTTATTGTAATTTATGAGATAAAAGCATTTTCCAAAGTATTCTGTATGGTCCAGTGTCAGGTAGCATGACATTCATGCCATTTCTACAAGGGTTCCCCAGCACAGAGAGACTCCTGTGCAGGGCAATCGCACATTTCCAGCCTGCCAGAGAAGCAGGGAGGCAGAAAAACAAGACACAACATCAAGGGGAAAAAAAAAGAAGAAAAAAAAAAAAATCTCAAATGTTGGTTATGGTTAGGTAAGGCTCACAGACCAAACAAATCACTGTCCCTAATGAATTTGTTTCAATGCATCTGCTTATTTCAAGCTTGGGCGTTGTAAACAGCAGAGCCACAATGCGGGTTTTCTCCGATCAGGGTGTCACATCTATGATTAATCAGCTGCACTCAGAGCATATTTTTTTAAAGCAATTGCAGGCTGCTTTAATGAACTCCTCTCCCACTGGCTTTTATAGACTAGTCATGATCAACATACCATTAAGATAAACCTCGCATGCCATCCCTCCCCTTGCTAACAGCTTGCCTTATTTGCCTCACAACAGTCAATAGCCAATTAAGAGGCAACAGATTTGATCAATACAGAAGGTAACAATAAGACTTCAACAGCTGGTAAATTCTACTCGTACTCTTTTTCTTCAGTTCCTGTCTTTGTGGTCTACAAACAGTTCTGCACGTTGAATAAATGTGACTAAGGAAAAACAGTGGCTAGTTCTAGTTGGTAAAGCTTTCCTTCCAGCGGGGTGTCTGCAAGCTACCCCACAGCAGTACCTGCTGGGCTGGGATCACTGCAGGATCCTATTCTCTGTCTTTTCTGTGGCCTTTCAAAGGGTGAAAAGAGAAATCTCTCCCTGGTTTGCTTATGAGTGATGTGCCACTTGTGCCATTCACACATGAAAATGGAGGGGCTGTAATATTATTAAAGCAATCATTTATGAGCAGGGTGAAGGGATGACTGGTCTAGAGAGGGGGATAGAAAACAATGGGAACAGAGAGTATTCAGGAGAATGGGCAAGGAGAGGGTGAAAGGAGAGAAGCTTTGATACAGATGACATCTTCTACAACCTTAATATCATCTCCCAATCTTTCTGTCAATGATGAATGGCTGCAATAAAAGGTGGGATAGTGGCAGTTTTAAGAGGGACAAAAGCAAAACCTGGCTGGTGGTGAAGAGCATTCGTTGTATCCCCGATAGCCCAGCTGCAGGTCAAAGTCTGAGGTCACAGTATCACCACTGCCTTTGGATCTAATACCAGCTACTTCTCCTTCCTCTCCCAACACTTTTTTTTTTTTTTGAGGCTTTTATTCTAAGTTTTACATTCAAAGACATTTCTCAGAGTAATAAGCTGATACAGAGTGAATGAGGTAGCTCTCCTTTTCCAGGATTTCCACTCTTCTTTAAAGAAGAAGTCATGACTACAGGGGATGCCACACTCTCACTGACAAACAGGATGTAATTCAGACACCTCTGAGCTTGTTCCCAATGCTGGCAGAAAATTATTTCTAAATCACAGTGGTGCGCCTGTGTTTTCCACTGCCCACTTCCCCTCTGTCACCTGGAGGGATTGCAGCAACATATATCATGTCTAAAAGCAGGAAACTGTCTGTTCAAACTCATAAGAAAGTTCAAAGCACACAGATCTTTTCAGGCAATGGGAGGCAATCAACTCTAATTTATCATCCCAACTTGTCTTGGGATTTGAGAAGTCCCATCCTGAGTTTTCTCCTTTCTGTCACAATAAGATGAAATGTGCTGAAAAACACTTCTGTCTTCCCGACTCCCTTCCCTACCATCTTCCATGGGGAGCAGTTGTGGGTGATCCTTGGCCAGCTTTCTGAGCCTAAAGAAATCCACTTCTAACTATTCACAGCAGTTTACTTCAGGACCCAGGGTTTATCAGACTACACCTTCGTTTTCAACTCTGTGCATTGTTATCACAGAATATTAATGAAAAAAATACTTCTCTAACTCGTAAAGACAGGCTTAAAAATGGAGATGCTTCTGCTAGAAAAAAGAGCAGTCAGGAACACATTTGCCATCTTCTTGTCTTCTGCACTGCCTCAAATGGCTTGTTTGTCACCTCCATCCCTAACCTGACCTTTCTGGCCCCTTACCTAACGGCAGAGGCTCGTGTGCTTTGCTGTTTCTCCAGCCCTCCTATAATCCTGTTTTTGCTCTTTCCTATTTCTCACTTGCAGCTCCTGTCTTGAAAAGCATCCCTCGAGGCTGCACCAGACTCCTGCATTCTCCCAGCCAGCACTGCTGCCTCCTCATGCATATGCATGAGTATGCCCATGCCATCCCTAACAGTTCAGGGTGGAACTATCAGCTTTTTAAAGCTTCCGTGGATTTATTCCAGCCTCTCACGTGGTGTTGGCTTACATAACTCCTACTTGCCCAACACCCTCAATATCTACTTAGCCAATAACCTTGCTGACAGCTCTGGCCTTCTTCAGTGTTTCCTTACTGTTCAGTGGACTATTTGGTGTCACCTCAAATCTATACCCACTGTATGGCTGGGCCCACTGCAGTCCAGCTGGTGGCCTAAGCAATAGGTCTGCTACCATAGGTCTGTCCCATTTTCCTCAAAGATGGAGAAAGAAGACAAGAGCTCAGGGGGGGTTGGACTAGATGATCTTCTAGGTCCCTTCCAACCCCTAATATCTGTGAATCTGTAAAAGAGATGGAGCTAGGACATTCCTCTGCAAAGCGGGTACCGTATCTACAGAGATGGGAGCTGACAAAACCACACTCCCTGCTCAGTGAGTGCCCCTGGCTCCTCCATTCAAGGGCTGGGCTTGAAGCAGCCAGATGGGCTTTGCAATATTCAGAGAGTGAAGTACTCCTGCTGCTTCTCCACTCCCAGGCTGTAAATCAAGCACTTGCCTCTTGCGTCGCCAGGGCAGAGATTCATCTATTTCATTTTAAGGCAGAGTCAGAATGACATCTCTGTCTGAGTGGAGTCTGAAGAAACCTGCAGCAACGTGGTCTTTGGCCCTTCAGCCACCTTGCACAGATCCACAAATTCACCATCACTTGACCAAGATGCAGAGGTCTTTATCATGGCCACAATGAAAGTCAGAGGCAGCAAGGCTTGGGGCAAACTGATGTTCTCATTACTAACACTATACAGAGGTACAAAAGCATCAAGAACAGAACCAGCTCTAAATAAAAACTTGAAGCTCATTCTTACTCTACTGAACATTGCTGCTACCTGAAAAACTTAACATAATTTTCTATTCTACATCTGATTGCATCAAAATCCAAGACCCAATTCTCTTGCCTGCATCCAGACCACTTTGCATTGAGTAGCACCTTTGTAAAGCACAGTAATGGTCCTGACCTAGGTTGTTCTTAGTCCACCTTTTCAAAACATGCATAAAGCTTCTCTAATGTGAAGAAAGTGCCTGCTTGCCTTCCACACACTCACCAGTAAAGCTAAGTTTAGGCAAAGGCCAGAGCTAGCAAGACAATCACTGGGCTAGTGACAGATGTTCAGCCTAACATAAGATTGAGGCCAATTAACAGGAAAATCCGTCTGTGTTTCCCAGAACTCCTAGTAGGAGGACCACTGTGGTGGCTGTCATCATCTTTTTTAGCAACAAGCTGGTCAGAGAGAAAAGAAGCTAAGGAATCCTCATATTCAGAGTGTGAATTCTAAGAATAGAATTACAATTTCAATTAATTACATCTAACCATGTAATTAATGTTCATGTCAGTTTATTACAGGCATCTTCACCATCGATGCTGTGAAATGCAACTTAGTGACTTTGTTTCTGAGGGGAACGAGATGGAACAACCATTTGTCTCACTTGCATTGTTTATATATTAATCGTTAAATTGCTACTAATATTATTAATCTCATTATCCTAATTACATGTGTTCTGTCTTTTTTACAGGAACATCCCTTTCAAAATTAGACTACTTCACGCATCTCCATTGTTCCTCCTTTAGAAACCTGACGGGGAATCACTGGCAGGGAAGACAGGGGAAATGAGTATTGAGCACAAGGAGCTGCAACGTCAGGTTTTAAGGAGGAGTCTGCAATATATTATTAATATGTATTAATATATTAATAATATTTATGTTAGAGAACACCCGTAGGTGTGTCAACCTGCACACTTTGCCACGTACGCTGGCAGAACATTTCACACGGTGGGAGGAGAAGTTCAAATAAAACTGCACCACTCCAATCCTTTAAAAGCAGCCAGGGTCTCTTTCTGAAAGTCTAGGTCATGTGCCTGGCACTGCGTCATATGGTGTCTCTCCTCCACCATTTGTTTATTTGCTTCTGGCAGTTTTGGCAGTGAGGTATCAGAGTGAAATGCACACCACTCCATACATATGGTGGGAAGAATCTAGTGCATCAGTTGAATGCATACTGTACTGTATACACATTCTGTTTTATCTCTGAGCACAGCTGTGCTGTAAAAGCTTACAAAATGTGAAGCCTTCTGTGCAGCAAAAACATCGACAGGAGAAGCTGGCCTATAACTTATTAGGTTGTGACACAAGCCAAAAAAAGCTGGAGTTAAAGCTGACAACTCCTGGCATGGTGATGAAAAGCACAGTGGCTCAAGTTAAAGAGGAAGTGTCAGCCCTAACTTCAGGCTTTGGGCTTTCGCTGCTGTGGGTCACAACTAGCAGCACCAGCTTGTTCTAGGACAATGGCTCCCAACCCCAGCCTTCCAGCTAGTGACCAGCAACCAGGCACTCCAACCACCCTCCCAGTGCCCCCCCAGGCTCACAGGCAGCCTGTGCTGGGAAGGGATTGAAGGAAGGGGTGGGCAAGAGCCCAGAAGCAGCTGTGGCTCTTTTCCTCGCCCAACACAGTAGCCTTCAAGCTGTGTTCAGTCCTGTGTCCCCTACTCCCCCAGCTCTTTGGACTGAAGGTAGTGGGAACATATGGTAGAAAACTCTCCTGCACTGCTCGGACCAGATGTCTCATAGATTATTTTTCTACCACAGGCAACAGGGACATTTTATTTTAATCTAAGTAAGAATGGCCACACTGAGTCAGATCTAAGGTACCCCATGCAGGCTTGTCTCCAGCATCACCATGTTGAGGACAACCTGAGGAGCAATGGGCCACCAGTCCTTCTACAGGTACTGACCTGCCACAAGGGCAGTGGAAGTGGGAGTGTGTGAGGTCTGAGAAGTGAGTTTGGCCTGCATTTTTTTTTACATTTATCTTACTGTGCAGCACTGAGCTAGTTGAGATTGTAGTGCATCTCCTTTCTTACCTACCCATGGGACTCCATATGCATGTGTAGGTAGATTAAGTGTGGTGAGTAAGCAAAAGAGGAAAGTGAAACACAAGGTGTTTAGGACACAGATGAACTGCCTAAATAAGAAAGCCATGGCTGGAGACATCATGTTTCCTCCCCTATCCCATAGGAATGAACTCCTCATGCAGCTGAGTGCTGGAGCTGTCAGGGTTGACCTGTGTGCTTCCCCTGCATGCTGTGAGGGATCCCCAGCCAGAGGAAGTCAGCAAAGAAATCCCTCCTGTCCATCCCCGTGGCTGCATGAGATGGTATCAGGTCCCAAAGTGGCTCCAGCAGCTTCCTTGACAGCTCCAGGTTGTGGAGAGCACAACCTCATGGCAGGAGAGCACCCCTGCATCCCACATACACTCAACCAGAGCAATCACACTTTTCTGCTCCTCACCCAAACTTCCACCACATCCCTCAGCTGAGAGGGTGCTTCCCTCTTCCAACACAGTCATCACAGCACCTCCAAACCCAGCTGCTACTCAGGGCTGTCCAAAAGACAGCAGAGGCATCCTGCAGCAAGGCACTGGCTCTCGGCCTGCTCCCACTGCAGTCTTGTGCCCCTGGGGCTCCCCTGGAAGGACAAATGTCTTGCACAGTGCATCACAGCAGAGGACGAAATACAACCCCCAGCTAAGTTTAGCCTGTCTGCCTCATCTCATGGGAGCAGTTGCATGGCTCTGCCATCACCCTGTGTCTGCTGCCTTCACCCTCAGCCCTGTAGAAGACTCCCTGCCTAAGCCATTGCAAAGGGGAAGGGAGACACTGCTGTCACACTTTTGGGGGGCAGAAAGAAAAGAAACAGCAATTTAAGATTCAGATAGACGTTTTGTCACTTTTTGTATCAAAGAGACAAAAAGAGAAAGAGCAAGGAAATGGGAAATTAACACGTTCTTGTCTCAAGCACTAATTGCTGCTGATGTCAGTTCACTGTCAACAACCAACTTTAATTGCATCTCCACACTGGATAAACCTTCTTCTTCAAAGGTTAATTTAAAATATATTGCAGGCTCCTCCTTAAAACCAGACCACGGCCTGCACTAAAGGAAATAGTATCAGGGAAGGGTAATCAGAGGTTTGGAACTACTCTTATCTAAGATATTAGATTGCAAGGACTTCTCCACTTTAGAAAAAAAAAAAAAAGAAGAAAGAATATGATAGTAGTCTATGTAGGCTGATATATTTTTGTTAACAAAAATAAGTGGCTACTAACTATCCATTAACTATCCATTGTTATTCACAAAGCAATAACTAGATATTTAATAAATGTGCAAATTCAAATGAAAGGCAAGAACTGTTTGCAGAACACGTCATCAAGCTGGGTGGTGTGCAGGCCAAAACTACACAGGAATCCAGGAGGTGTACAAGGCTTTCTGGAAGGACACATTAATCAGCTATTAAGAATAACAGTGCAAGTGTTTACATGCTAGAGTGGGACCAAGAAATTGGTACAGATGTGGCCCTGATGTAAAGAGACCTGAGTCTGGCCTGCAGGGTACAGGCTGAACTTCAGCTGGAGTTTCAGGACATCCCTGCCTCTCTGCAATCAGGCTCTAGGAATTGACTGTGGAAGTGGGAACTCTGGATCTGTTTTCAAACCTCAAAAATAACCCATGAAAATCAGTCGGGGCTACCATTTCCACCTCCAGAAAAAGGTAAATAAATTGTTTCTGAAACTGATGAGAGGCTTTAGAGACTTGGGTTGAATAACATGCACAGCAAGCACAACTGGTTACAATTCACATTGGCCAAGAGATGAAAGGACAAAACATAAATGCATTTCTCCTGATGGTACTGCATGCAGACTAGCTTTTCTTCTCACACATGCTCCAAGAAAGGTTTGACATTGAAAGACTTTTGAAAGACAGGAGGTCACAGCTTCTCTGGCCCTCCATGTGTACGTTCACACCACAAAAATAATCTGCCTGTCTACTATTGTGAGAAAGAGCAGGGCTCTGGAAAATCAACAACCTTGAATATCTTGGCTTGGGCCAAAACGAAAGAACTGGATTTGAAGACCTAAATTTCCACATGGAAATGTGTAAATAGAATGAGGAGTACCACAGAGATATATTTCACTCAGATCCCTTATTTTTCTTTCTTCTAAATTTTTTTTTCTGCATTTCTGAGTTCAATTATATAGTTATCCAGGAAATCAACTTATATTCCTTGAGATACATGAAGTAACCAGAAATGTCATCACTCTCATGATGCCTTTCAGCAGTTTAAATCTTTCTCTCCTGATCTAAGGAATGAAGAGCTGCTCAGAGGAATTCAGACAATTACAAACGAGCATCCTAGAAAACACCACTATTGGAATGAGAGCTTGCTAAAGTATTACCAACAACACAGAAGCTTTTCCTATAACACATGAGCAGGAAGGGAAAAGGCAATTATTTTATGAAATTATATTATGTCTAGATCCTCAGCAGGGGCTTTAACATTTTCTTTATTAAAACTGGGATGTAAATTAATAAATAAATAATAGTCATGAAAAGAAACCTACTATCCTTGGTCACATTTTTAACAAGCTTCAGTACTACAGCTTTACTAGCTGTATCATCCAGGTCTTTCAAAATCACCTTTAGTAGCTCCATTGGTTACTATGAGACCCCCAAACCCACAGTCTCTTGCTACTGTCAGTCACATACTGTGCTAACATGGAATGGGGAACATTTATGCAGCTCTGGGACATAGAAAGGAGAATGTAGTGCTGGATAAGAAGTAAAACCTCCTGGCTGTGCCAAGATGTGCTATTTCTCTTTAGATGGTTCAGAGGAAAAGATCCAACGTCCTTGCTCTGTTCATATGTGCACAGATAAGCATGAATCTCTAGGTTTAGTTCCACCACTTCTGAGAATTAACTGAATAACCCATAACATCCTAAAACTACAACTGAGTTGTTTCACAAGAGGGTGGAGCTGCCACATGCAGCTGAGGGTGGTCAAATGCTATCAGAGCTCACAAAAGTCTGTGTGCTTTTTCTTTCTGAATAATTTTTCATCTCTCTTGAGCATCAAGTGCTGGCTGCTGTAGAAGGATCACTGTGGGAAGCAGAAGACCTGAAGTTGAAAAGGGGTTTTTAAACAACCCTTGTTGGATCAGCTAGATCAGATCAACTTCTTTTTTTTTATTTTTTCCCATCCATGCTCATCTCCCCACACACACCAGGGAAGACCTGTGTTACAGACTGACTTAAACGGAAACCAGAGGGCTAGAAGGCCCACATCTAGGCCTCAGCAGGGAACAGACCTGGAATACTCCCAATAAAATTGACAACTTAATGGCTGAATGGATTTAAGCAACAGCTGGAATCTGATGAGTCTAAAATCACTTCCTCTGAGAAAGCTGATCGGGAGAATAAATCTTTCATGGATTACATTCAATTAAGGGCTTTCACATCAGCGAGATGCAGCCAGAAATCCATGCACGATATATGCTACAAACAACTGGGTTCCAGGTTCACCTTCTGAGGATGAAAGCTCAGACTTCCAGAGTTCCTCACCCAGCTGGGTATTAGCCAGTAGTAATTAATGTGGAAAAAAACCCAACACTTTTGAAAGTAAGCTAACCTCTGAACACCTCTCTGAAGGGATCCTCTCATGATAAAACAAGGACACAGCTCCTTTATACTTGTTACGTCTGATATGCAGGAGATGGGATGATTTCTAAAAGCTGCCACTCAACAAGAATGGCAGCAAATTTTTACATGGGCTACTTTTAGCTGTGGAGAAGCAAACAGCAGAGTTGAGCCTGCCATGCACATGAAGGCTTTCATTCCATGGGCTCCCAGGGTGCAGAAACTGTGGTGCTCTCAGCAAATCTGAAATAGCTCTCATGGTTGGAGATCAAGTCTCCGCAGTGAAACGTCATAAAATGGCAGAGAGGCAAGTCCTGAGCTCCAGAAGCAAAACAAACTGAAAAACTGACTGGAAAGACAATACATCTCTTAGGAAAAGTGTTTAAATGCAACTGGTTATATAGTGACAATAATTGAGATTTAGCAACAACTACATGTAGGGTTCTTGGAATATCCAAGCTAGAAGAAAGGTAATTGTGGGTGTATTTTTATAAACTGGTTTATACACACTTGCTTTTTTGACACTGGATGCCTATAAAGTGACAGATCAAAAAATGGACATCCTGTTTTTGCTTTGGTTTTGTTTTGTTTTGGGTTTTTTTGGTGTTTGGCTTTTTTTTTTTGGTTTGGGGTTTTGTTTTGTTTTTTTTAAATGAGAAGTAGAAGGAAGATCCTGTAAACATGAGTGTGAGGAGAAAATCACAACAGCTCTTCTGGACTTTCTAGCAATGAATACGTAGCATTATTCCAACCAGCCCAAAACTACATCTTTCATTCTCATTTTTCATCAGAGGAAAGTTTTAAGATGGACTGATTTCTTGCAGAAATTTCATGTTAAAAGTATATCACAACAGTAATTAAGATGACAGAAGGAGACTGTGATGTGGGTTCTGGATTTCTATGACAGTGCTGCAGTTGAGAGCCCATGCAATCCCCTCTCACAAGGTCACTTGGGCTTGGATTCTCGGAAGACCTGGTGTAGGTTAAGCAAACAAAGCCCATTGTTTGCTTCTCTTCAGGGAAATCAGTTGCTTCATTTTGTTCCATGCTTTTGGAAATCACAGCCTTGGGGGGAGAGAAGCAAAGGAAACATATTCCCTCACTCCAGAGCTGTACTGATTATAGGACTGGCCACAAATTCCCAGCTGCATCAGGGCTGCTCAGGCATGGTGCTCCCCATGGGATGCTCTCCTGCTCCCTTTCTATGGAGGAAGAGGCTCATGTGGTGCAGGAGCACCCTCTCAGCTTGCACTGTGCCTTTGTGGGTGCCTTTCCAGCTGGGACTGTGCACCCCTGTGACTGCTAAGGCCATCAGAAAGGAAAATAAAATGGCAGAAGTCCCATCTTTTCATGATATACAGACATTTGGTGGTGGGAGAAGCTGCTCCATGTGAATCTCTGGTCGAGCTGCAAATTCTCCACAGATCCTCAGCTGTCAGCTGGCTCGTTCACAAACAATCACCTTAAACACTTGACCCGTGCTGTGTCCCAAGCATCCACCAAGCAGCAGCTGCTGTCTGTGACCAGTCCTGTGGTACCAACACCAGCCTGACTTGCTTTTTGACAGTCCCTGCATCAGAAACTCTCAGCTTTGGTTTTCATTACAGAAGTGGCTTTCTGAGGGCAGATAGGGTTGTGCTTTTCTGTCTGTCTAATAAAATCAACCTGTTATTCCAAAATTAAGCTGTGCTCTTTCCGTGTTTTGTCACTCCTGGTAGTTAAAAACCTGTGTGTCAGGCTTTCTTGACCCTGATGATGCTGAGGTGAGAAGCCATCTAGTTGTTCTCTAGACATACTGATTGGGACAAGATGAGACTGAGTCAATACAGGAAGCATACAGGGCATACAGAATCCCCGTGTTAAACAATAAGGTGTCATTTCTAAATAACCACTTTTTTAACTACAATCTCATTTTAAACAGAGGTCAGTGGCCTCTGTCTTCCAAGGACTAAGAGTACCATGATAAAAGCAGCACCAGGAAGCACACAGGATTAGAAACATGGGGCAGGGAGCAAGGATTTGGGAAGTTGAGAGGGTGTCCCTAAATCTCAGAAAATACTCACTTTTCCCAAAACAAAAAAATCTACCATTTGGGTCTTGAAATCTGAGAACCACAATAGGAACAGGAGATCCGTCAAACCAGCCAGGTTTTCTGCAACTCTGACAAGGAATTCAGTGCAACAGCTCGTGAAAACAGGTGGTGAGTGTCCAGTTCAGACTTGGAAGCAGCAGACTACTGTAAAATTCCCATCTTCCCACCCCTTGATTTAAGAATTTCCGTGTCAAAAGAAAATGGTCAGCTCAGCAAACAGACTGAAGCTCATTGCAAATGCCTTGTCTTTTTAATTACAATAGCTGTGAAATACACGATGCTTCTTAAAGATTTTACAGTGCTGGTAATAGAAAATAACTGAAATATTTGCCACTATCTTATAAAAGTGCCGGGCGTGTAGCTTACAGGAATATTTTATGAATGGCAAACCAGAAAGACTTGCTTTTTCATTCTTGGGTCACATTCACAGCAATGCAACAGTGAAGAATAAGCCCCTCTCTCCTTTGAAGAACTGATTTGCTTCATTAAAAGCCAAGCCCTCTTTCTCTTGCCAGCTGAAATAGCTGCCTTTGTATCTTTAAGTGAAATCATTAAAAAACGTGTCACACCGAGAAAGATGTGTTTTTCCCAGGTATTCCAGAAAATCGAGTACAAAACAACAAGTCAGTGCTACAGAATTATTCTGCACCACTCCAACCATTTGTTTCTCTTCCCAAACAGAGCATCATTGTTCTTATTTAAAGAAATAATCCTCACAAAGCTGAAATAATTATTCAGCCCAAACAGCCCACAGCAAGTGAAACAGTCTTTAGACAGCTGTCATGGCTCAGCCTTCCGGAAGCTTTGATTTTAATGAAACACATTAAGGAAAGAAATTAACAAAAATTAACAGAAAAAAAAAAATCATAATTTATCTTGTTTCAGAAAGCTTGAATGGATACAAAAGGCTCTTTAACATGACATGTAATGTGACCAGTCAAAACTCTCTGTGCCGCTGAGTCTCGCATGCTGAGTAAGTCCAAAGTTGCTTATGTTGCAGCTCCACAGTTTGGTGCAGTGAAATGAAAATATTAGATGAGAATACCCTGTCCCTGGGCACTAAGGAGCCTGTCTCCTGGCACCTCTACACTCTGTGCTGGTAAAAGCACATGGGTATGTTCAAGGTAATGAATATGCTACCTGTAAATATCTTAGAGCAGTGAAAGATGAAGGGTAATAAACTCTCTGGAGAAGGGAACTACCTTATACATAGTTCATGACAACTGCTGCTTTCTGCACCACTCTTCAATGGAGGAGAAGAAAAAAAACCAAACACTTATCTTTTCAGATACATATTAGGTATCTAAGTTATCTCTGGTTTCCCTTTCAGAAGCACAGAAAGGAACACTTCACTGTGGTTTTTTATCTGAGTGGAACTGACAGAGGAGTGTGCAGTGCTGTAAGCAGCTCAGGAAAGCAGAGATAATAACGTTGACATATCTTTCCTTAGTGTCCACAGACTCTCCTCTGGCACTGACTGGCATGCTCTGCCTTCACCCAGCCTCTCCCCTGGCACTGACTGGCATGCTCTCCCTTGGCCAAGCCTGCCACACTGCTGTCTCAGACCAGCAGAGCCATGCACACCCTCCCACAATGTGGGACAAGCATCTACCCAATGAGAGCAGACGAGCTAAAATCCTGCCCTTCTGAAACCAACTGAATTTTACCTTTACCTTGCAAAAGGGCCAGGATTTAAGGCCTCAGTGAGTTGTGGAAAGGAGCAGAGCACGTGTTCAGAAAGAAGCAGAGGGGACAGCTGGAGAGCAAAAGAGGCATGGAAATCCATGGACTGCATCTACAAGCTAAAAATCTCCCTGAAGTCACTCTTTGCTCCTCATGGTGAATGGGTTTTGCTGCAGATATCGGGGAGAAAACTACTAAGAATCTGTTGAAATCAGAAAAATAAAAGCACTCCCTGTTTGGCATTGGCCCATTGCTGTCTGCAGTGACAGTCAGCTCTGGAGGCAGAGTCATGTAATTTTGCCATCATATTACAAATCTAGTGGCAATGCAGGTGAATAACAGAGACATGGTTTCTAATGTTTCCTAGCACAAAAAATATGTATAAATATGTGTTAAGAGACAATATAATACTTATGGGCGAAAAAAAAATCAAACCCTCAGCTATATGGAATTTAGAAAGAGTTTTATTCTACTTTCTTCTGTTCACAGTAAGTGTCCGTGGCACATAGGAAGAGCCACGATCCATCAGGGCAGAGACCAGGTGTGAGTGGCAGAAGGGAGTGAAGGAAGGGCAGAGAAAATGGAAGAATAAGGAAAATGAGACAAGTAAAAAGTGTTGAGCCTTCAGACAAAAGCACGTTGGAGAAACAGGCAGAATCAGAATGAATCCACCCAGTTTACATGACACCTGAATGATAATGCAAGGCATAGAGGATAGAAAATGTGTCCCCCACTTTAAGTCAGATAATTCTCACCTGATGTCCATCCAAAATTGTGCACAGTTTCTAATAAAGAATACCAGCAACATCCTTCAAACTAACAGCTCCGTGCCTAAAGTAATGGCCCACTTGTGAATACAGCTGTTCCCAAATAAACAGTTAATCTATTAAAATCACTGGAGATAAACTGATGAGAATGGCCAGAACTCAACCCCACAGCCTGCACAGTTCATACAATTTACAAGCTGTAAACTTTTCATTATTCTGTTAAACTTCTGGACTTCAAGTTGTTGAGGAAAGCTATTGAAACACACCAAAAGAGGGGACCTTCTTACAGTCCTTCAGAATATTTATTATATGTTTTTGTCTAGTAATTCCGTGAGGATAGACTAGGATTAAATAAAACAAACTCTCTTGCAGTGTAGGGAAATATCTGGGTGGCCTCCAGGAGGTTATTTCTGCCCTAACTACTTCTATGTCAGAGCCATTTTAGGAATACAAATGAGTGTAGAGATTAGGGATGGATGAATCCTGATGTGGAGCATATCCAGAGGAGAGACACAAGAATGGTCAGAGGGCTGGAGCACCTCTCCTGTGAGGACAGGCTGAGAGAGTTGGGGTTGTTCAGCCTGAAGAAGAAGAGGCTCCATGGGGGATGTTATAGCCACCTTCCAATACCTGAAGGGGGCCTGTAGGAAATCAGGGGAGGGTCTATTCATGAGGGTTTGTAGTGACAGCACATGGGGTAATGGCTTTAAGATAGAAAAAGGGTAGATGGTTCAGATATTAGGAAAAAGTTCTTTAATCTGAGGGTGACAGATCACTGGAATGGGTTCCCCAGAAAGGTGGTGGAGGCCCCATCCCTGGAGACATTCAAGGCCAGGCTTGATGGGGCTCTGAGCAGCCCGACCTAGTCAGAGATGTCCCTGCTCATTGCAGGGAGGTTGGACTAGATGACCATTGGAGGTCCCTTCCAACCCAATACATTCTATGATTCTACGAATCATGGATATCAGACTGTTGTAGGTTCACCAGATCTTTCTGAACTCTCAGCAGTGACTTCTTGCAAAAAGGAACACCCTAAAATTATCCTTTCTCCTATATTACCTTCACCCTGACTCTGAGAGGGCAATGCTTTTCACTTTCATTGTCACTCCTTCTCATGCCATACATCAGACTGTTTACTTAGGCCTGAAGAGTATCTTACATGTCTTTTACCACACAAAAAAAAATCATACATAAATTATTCAGAAGTACATGTTTTAGCCATTCATCTGGTTTAAAATTATGTAAGACAAATGCTAATCACTTTACTGCCACTCAGCTCAGGCTTCCTACTAACTTCAGCCTGTCTACAAAAGGGCCAAAGATGACATGACTTTCCCAGACATGGATGTCACAGTTCCTGGGACATGAGGTGTTCACAACACCTAGGAAAATAAAACTGATACAGCTTTTTCCTCTTTGCCTCAGCTATTGTCGTGAGCAGAAAATATTCCACCAAAATACTTTTGCTATCTGGATTTGCTTTCTTTTATTCTGGCATGCACTACACTGTGCATTCATAACACCCATTCACAATAGTTACTTAAAAATTGCCTGCACTTCATCAGCTTTCCTTCTATAGCCTCCCTGTTTCGTATTCCAAGAAGGACAAATATAATTTATTCACCTTTTTTTAAAGGAAGCCTGAAATCCCCTCTGAAGTCCTTTGCAAAACTTCTACTGCCCTATACCTCCAAAACTGAAATATTATGTTCTTTACTCTCCAGTGCTTCCCTCTTTCTGTAATTTCTACCTCTAATCTGCGTGCTCCTGAAATGACCATCCCAGCAGCAGCTCAGTGACCATACTTCAGAAGTGCCCCTATGAAGCCCACAACTACCTGGTGAGAACAATTCCTACAGGACTGCTCCATCTCCTGCTTCAAGAAGAGGTCAGCACATCTCTCTTAAATGCAGATATGGCACAGAAATAGGTACTGACCCACTTCTGTCCCTGCTCTCTCATCCATGAATCCCACTCCAAGGGTGACTGGAAGAGGGACCTGTATTTCCATCACCACTTGTTCCTCCATAACAAGCTGAAAGGTCCTGTCTGTACCCTGGGAAAAGCCAGAAACCCATACCAAGAAACTTGTATCAAGAACGTAGAGCCCCCTGTACATCAAAGCCAAGCCCTTCAATTTCTATTTATACTGAAAACTTAATAAACCACCTTAGCCTTTGCTGTAACTGTGGCTGTTATGGAAGAGCCCATCTTTTTCTTTCAGATGCATTTATTTTACGTGGCATGACAAGAAACCACAGTCTAAACTTCTAATTGCTCTAGTATGAAAAAGAAAAAAAAAAGCAGCTTTTTCTTCTGCACTGTAAAGGAAGAAAAGCTTTGAGAACTTAGTAGGCAGGTTTGCTGATGAAGAACTTTAAATATGAAACAGAAAGCATCCTCAAGATCCTTTTCATGGGTATTTTTATGGGATATTTTTTAATTCTGGAAATAACAGCATGTGGCTGCTGCATGTGCCATTTCCAGGCCAGATTTTCCACTAGTATACTTCAGTTTTATAGAAACATCTTTCATCCAATTTCTATGGGACTACTACATTGTAAAACTGGGTGATCCCAGGGAGAATTTCTTTCTCAGTGTTTTTATTGTCACTTACTGCAAAAATAGCAAGATGAAACATTACATGAGAGGCAATTTTTCTAGGGGGTATTATACACCCTGCAGCAGCCCATGACAATTTACAAGCAAAACACAAGTGGAAACACTCAGGGCACAGGTTTCGTTTATGCCTGGCAATTTGTGTGTGTGTGCCCTGGATGCAGGTGGCGT
>JANHGL010006829.1:93920-114308 GCA_024611195.1 Ceyx melanurus
TTCTCCAGGCTGAACAACCCCAGCTCCTTCAGCCTGTCCCCACAGCAGAGCTGTTCCAGCCCCTGAGCATCTCTGTGTCTCCTCTGGCCCTGCTCCAGCAGCTCCATGTCTCTCCTGTGTTGAGGGCTCCAGAACTGGATGCAATACTCCAGGGGAGGTCTGACCACAGCAGAGTAGAGGGGCAGAATCAGAATTCCCAGTAGTAGATTTTCCCATTCACCCAGCAGCTTGTAGGTTACATCCGTTTGGCCTCTCCTAGCCTCATTTAGACTTTTAGGCCAGATTCAAGCTTATTGTGTACAAGGGTTTATTCAATTTTCCCATAAAGCAGCAAATTATTGCAGAGAAACTTAGGTTTCTAAGGGAAACTTTCTAAAAGGGAACTTTCCCACCTAGAAGGGGTCAAATATATACAATGTGATATTGCATATCTTGGTCTGATTAAGTTTCACCCTTGAATTTGTCCCAAGAATTCTATGTGTGATGGAGAGGGAAGCCACTGATTTGGGAAAGTAAGAGAGTAATTAAATACAGACCATCAGCTGACAAGAAATGTCCATTGAACTGCTGCCTCACCTGCAGAAGTTAATTTGCCACTAGCCAAGTGTGACAGCACCATGTGCTCCCAAGAAACTAGAAATGACCTTCCTTCAGCTGGGCCCCTCAGGTTTTCTACTGCTGTCCACTGTGATCCCCTGTCTGGGCAGAATTTCACCCCATTAAATATGTGGTTAATTGCAATAACCCATACATCCTTTCAGGAGTGTGTACGAAGGGTGTAATTCATGACATTGTGCCTATTCCAAACATATTTTTGCAAAACATATTTGCTTAGTTTTGTTTTTTAAATAAAAATATATAGAGTGAAAAAAATACTCAAGCTCCTTTTTCAATATTTCCCTAAGTTAATAAGCTGCTTGATAAGCAAACAGATGCATTAAGGCAATAATTTATTCAAATGTCATGATATTTTTGAACAAACATTATTTTATATGCGTTTCATTATTTGCCCAGCTCGTATTAGTACCAGTGATTGATGTGTTCATTAGGAAAGGAAAAAGTGGCATCAATATAATCTCTGCAAATGAGATTAATTTTGGAGATCTACCCTAAATTTTCTTCAGAATAAAGACTGTTCTTGATGGCCATTCTGTGTTGCCCATGTGGAAACAAAGCTAGAAATGAGTGATTTCACACGAGGCCAAGGCAACATGAGGTAATCTAACGTAACCTGAACTGAGAAATGAGAACACAAGGGAGAGCAGTATTTTATCTAGCTCACATAGGTTGGAGCCAAAGGGGTTCAGAGGGAAAGTGAGCACCCGTGTGTATTACATCTGCTCATTTTCTGAATGCATCATTACTATGCATCTAAACTCTTTAATCAAAAATCCCTCAGTGATAAAAAAAAAACCAACACAACATCCTGGACACAGACCATGAAGTCTATCTTGCCAAACTTACTTAACAGAGCAAAATGTCTGTTCTTTCCCTAGTGTCTCCATCTCCCCTCAAAAAAAAAATCATCCTAAGTAATTTAAGACTTCAGTAAAGCACCTCAGTAACCTCCAGAAAAATAGCTACTGGCCATCTTTCTTCCTCAGCTACTCTGCTAGGCAGCAACTCCTTCCATGTCTCCAATACCAAAGTGTCATAGCATCTATTCAAATCCAAATCATTGGTCTACACTGCATACACCTCCCGTGCAAAAACCTTAAAAGCATTTCTAGTCAAGTCCTAATGCAATTAGAGGTGTTTTGTTATCACATCTGCATGCAAACAAAGCCTGGTTCTGGCAAGAAGGAGAGATGCAATCACCCAAGCTGCCCAGAACTGATGTGAGGACACTTTGCATAAACTATTCACTTTTTTTTCTGATTCAAAGGCCTGCTGTCCAGGAGGCAGCAGATTCTCAAGCTGTAATTGGCATATTCATCTTGATAGAACTAAGGTAGCCAGAATGCAACACATGTAATGTGCCATGGTGGTTACAATTAAAAGTGAACACGCCTTTTAATTGGATTGGATACCTGCTAGTAATACAGACAATGGGAATTTGATTCAAATTTATAGTATTAAAATGGCAGCAGATGGGCAGTGAAATGTCCATTGAGTTTGCAAACTGACAAGCATGTTGGCTATGCCAGGTTCCTTCATTAAGTCACTGGTGGCATCAGTCAGGTGCTGATGCATTTCACCATTAGCAATGTTAACACTTTTTGCCTTGCTGTGGGTGAGCAGTGAGGTATTCTGATGGGCTCAGGAGGTTAATCTGGAATTCCATTTGCCTCTTACAACCATGAAAAATCCTAGCTCTGGTTGAGGGAAGTTTTATGAGATTTCTGGGTTTAGTATGCAGTAAGTAGAAAGGCCAGCTGATGACAGCTAGACAGTGGTGCCAAATCTTCTCCTTTCTGACTGCTCTCACCCACCTCTTTCAAAGCTCAGGATTTGCTTTGCTACCTCAGTGCCTGGTCCAGATTCTTTGCTCAGTGTCTGCAGCCTTCTACTCTCCAAAAACTCTAAAAGCATCCTGCGAGGGAGGAGATTTTCCTTTGCCCTCCTTCTCCAGATAGCTCCTCAAAGCCATTAGCAATTGTGCCCCACGTTGAACTATCTCCTCTGCAGACTCAGCCTCTGATCTGCATTCACTCATCAGCACTCATTTACACCCCAACACAGCAATCATGGAGATGTTTGTCATCTTTGCTCCTTCTTCCTTCAAGTGTTTGCAAGAAACCTTATTAATGGGCTGCTGTTGCAAATGCACACATGGAGATGTGCACATAAACGCATATAAATACACATGTGCACATTGTACACAAACCCACAGCAGAAGGGACTTTGTGACCTGTGGATTAAATCCCACTTCTCTACAGATATGCAGAAACAAATACAGATCATTTCAAGGCTGACCTTTCTGAACATCTAATTCATGTTAAGGTAAATCTCTAGAAGAAATTGGTTTTCTATTCAGAGACCCATCGTTTCAAAAGTCACTATGGCAGGGGAATTTTCCAAATTTCCATAAACAATAATCTTTTTACAAGTTAAATTTTGCAGGCACGTAAGAATGAAGAAAGCAACTGCTTTTTTTTTTTTTTTTAGCCCGTTAATCACTGAATTGACAGGGAGAATGTTAAATGTTTCTCATACAATGTTAGGCTGCACAATTAAGTTTGAAATCAAGAAGAACTTTCTGTGGCAACCCTCAGCAATAATTGTGGGGAATGACAGCTTCTGTTTAATCCCAGTTATGTTTGTATAACACGTCCATGTATATCACATAGTGATATACATTAATTTACAAAAAAAACCCCAAAAGCTCATGCAGGAGTACTAAGGCTCTGTGAAGTTGTGTGCACTTTATCATCTTTAAATACCATTTGAAGATGTAAGGAATTGTCTAATACAACAGAATGCTAAGGCTCAATAAATGTCTATGAGTTTGTGCAGCCCCATTTGACTGCTCACATTGATTCTTGCTACACAGCTGAGAGAAAAGAACATAAAACACAATGTCTGTGCTGCTGACTCCCATATAGTCCTGCCATCACTAGCCTGTACAGGGAGAAAAGAGCCATCATCATTTACATCTTCATGCTGCTAAATAGCAATTTACTTTTACTTTTTGATTTATGCCTTTTCTGTTTATTAGTATAAATGAAATTTGACTTCAGTGTAAACAAGAACATCTATCATCTTTTTTCCTGATTGGAAGGCAGTGCAAAATAGGAACAAGGTCAAGTATAAAATACCATCTGACAACTTTACAGACACTTTGTCTCCAATGTCTTAGTTAAATCAAGTAAATAATCCTTAATATATCTGTGAACAGAGTATATAATCTCTATGAATTCAGTCCTAATTCTATATTTGGCCATTTGGTCATAATAAATTTGCTTACTGACCCACTGAGTCAATAAACTTAATTTAAAAATTAATCCTTTCAGGCTTCATACTCACTGGATCCAATTATGAATCCAATCATTCCCTTTAAGTTTAATATTCCAAAACTTGGTGGTCTAGTGCTTTTTGCCCTTATGTGCTTCTTCAGTACTTCACTTTATATCAGCTGGCCTATAAAATTAAATCTCTATGGAAGGGAGCATCAGAACAGCTCCAAATCTTAAACCTTCAATACAAACATTAATTTGAAGTGCTCCCTTTTTCTTTTAATTAGTAGCATTATGCACAGCAGATTATCATCATACAGTAGTTTATTATGTGTATTTGACAATGCATATTAGACCAAACAGAATTAATATTTGGGTTATTTTTGTTTGTGGGTGCTGGTTGCATTTTTAGGATCTAAATCAGATACAATCTAAATAGTTCCCTTTTTGCCTAAGACCTCCAATATTTTCTCCATTTATTTCTGGTAATTTTGATACATTTTCACTGCAAGGAGACCCATTGCAATTTCAAAACATCTATCTTTCTATTCTTGCAAGGCATGGATGTCAACATGGGAAATGTTAAATGGTCATAACTGGAGGATACCTGGGGCAACATCCTACATCTCTTAGGAGAAAAGCAACTTGGACAATGCTTTTTCCTTGCAGACTCCCCATCCCAGGTTGACATATGGATGCAAAGGGTGAATGGCCCCAGCTTCTGGAACACAAAGGGACAGACCACCACTGGGACAACAGGCAGGAGGGACTGATGGGCACCACTGACTGAAGCACCTGGGTTCAAAGAGGGTGCAGGCTTCTTGCAGTGCATTCTTACTCTTGCTATACCTACCACAGGAAAGGGCTGGGAAGGAGTTAGAGGTTGGAAGCTGCCAGTGCCCAGCTAACCTGGGGCTTTTTGGAGCACTTTCATTGCTCTCCAAGGGCACTTCAAGGGGGTCTCATGCCAAGCCTTCCCCCAACTGAGAACCTGGGGGGCATGCATCACTTCAGTCTGCATTTTCTCTGGGTGCTGGAGAAGATTTTGTTATCAGGATGATGACAAAAGTCCTAATTCTGAACAAAGAAACTGGAATTTGGGGAGGGATGATTTGCAACATTACTTAGTGTCATTTTGAGACATTAGTGATGACATTCTTTACTGTTTAAACAGTCCCATTGTTTGAAGCAAGCACTTATTCCAGCACTTCTTATCTAGGGAAGGGAAGGCTGCTTAACACAATCCATTAGGAAATTCAAGCCTTAAATAAAGTGACCACAAAGTCCTATCAGCTCCCAGAAATGCAGCAGCTGTACATATTTAATGTAACACAAAACTACATTGTGGCTGAGATCCGCTGTTTAAAACACACATAAGGCAGCTGAAACATGACTATTTTATTCCTCTGTTTGAAAAATGAGAAAGTGTAGAGTGGGCATCACTTCTCAAATACATAAATAAGCATTAGTCTCATGGAGAAGACAGGTATGCTGTTGGACCAGCAATAACAGATTAAAGGTCAACAGTTAAATCTGAAACTATTGCAGCCTTGCTCCTTTGATCTCCTTCCTCAAGACTCTGCTCTATTACTAACAGGTGAAATGCAAAACAAGAACCATGAGGGGCTGCTGAGTTCTGCTGTACCTGTCTTCATTTAAAGGCAGCATTTCCTAAATAAATTCCCCTAATCATCTAGTGCCATAAATACACATGCAAGTGGCAGCTCCAGCTTTCCCCTGCTGGGTCAGATCCTGTGCAATTCCAGATTCCAGAGGTGCAAAGAGGAAGAAGATTTGTCTCACTGGCTCAGCTTTGATGTGGGGCCAATGCAGCAACCCACATGTTATCCATCATGTGCTATCTCACCAGGTTTTGCCAAGTTCTCCCATATGACATTTTGCTCAATTACAACTTCTTTAGTAAAGAATAGGACATTTCACTGAGCTATGATGGTGCATGGAAAGATTGGGGTCTATATTGTTATTTAGATATATACAAAATAATGAATGCAGAAAGCTTTCTGGGCAAAAATATTCAGGATCTTTTAGCTTCCAGAGGTGTAGGAAAGGGAACTAGGGAGAATGAAATGCTTTAATTCATCCTTTCACATAATACAAGGACAAGGAAGCCTCCAGAAAAGCACATGAGTAATAAATTGTAAGTTAAAAGGGAACTTCTTCAAATATTAACTGACAGATTGAATTCATGGCCATGAATTGTTACTGAATCCTAATACTCATGGGTTAGTAGAAGGTTGTCATACACCTATTAATTATATTAACATGTATTAATTTTCACTTTGTAAGGGATCTAAACTTCCTGTTTCAGGATCTAAGCTGTAGATCAAAGAGAATCCACCATGACCTGGTTGTTCTTTCATCTGCATCCCAAAGGTTTCCTGAATTATCTGGTATTTGTCACTGTTGGCCACACAGGACCACCTAACTAGAACCACTGACAATGACTCCATTAATACTAATTATCTTACCCATGTCAATTTGTGACTACATTTGTCACTGAATTTGTGACACAGCACCATCATCTGATGGTGAGCTGGCTCCTGTCACCACAGAGTGCCTCACACATTGTAAGGCACAGTGAACTGCTTGTGCAGAAACATCCATGTGTGCACATAAACACAGCCATGGCAACTTATCTGCAAATGAGGAGTATCTCAAGTGCATCTGTTTCCCTCCTCTACACTTTTTTTTTGAGATAAAATACAATGCAAACATCACTCCTCACAGAACTCACATGACTTTATCTTGCCTGCCTGCTTCAGTAGACATTATGAGCTTGATTCTCCAAGATTGCTACTAAAATGCCACTCTACTGACTTTTGCAACCTAATTCTTTAGGCTTTTTTTTTTTTTAACAGGATGATGTGACCCAAATTTATAAAGGAGGGTAATTTGCTATAACATTACACCCTGAATCTAGTATCCATGTGTACTTATTTATTATTACACAGATGTAAAAGACCCGAATTCGGTTTGAATTTGACAAGCTTTGAATGTTCTGTAGCATGAGGAGAAATGGCAGCATTTAGAAAACCAAACTGTAAAGGGTTTTGTGAATAATAAACATTTCTAAGACAATAAAAGCTACTCAAAGATGTAGACTATTAAGCACCAAAAGGACACAACTACCTTTTCAACAGCCAAAAATGCTGGAGTGTTCCTTCATTATTTTTCTTTAAATGACATATCACACATTTTGCTGCAGAAAAACAGCTGCTGAAGTAACCTACAGGGCATTTTCAGGCACTATACTTCAGTGATTACAGCAATTTTTGTAGACATGCAATATTAGGATTGCATTCTAATTTTGGACAGAGTTAAATTTAAATTGAGTAGGAGGGGTTTTCATGCTACTCGAAATGTTCTGACATTGCTTACCCCAACCTAAAAACTGTACAGTGTCTGAATTTTGAAGCACTGATAATTAGTAATGATACACTTAAAAAAAAAAAATAAATAAACTAGAGGTCACTAGCAGCAATGGGAAGATGTCCAATATCATGATGTGACAGAGATTTTGGCTTGAAAATTATTTATCCACTGGCCAAGATTCCAATGCCATGGGACTTAGTGATGCTGTCATATGCAACCCTCCTCTACTCTATTTCCATGATTCCTTCTCTTAGTTGCATATATGTAACAAATATCCTGAGACTCTAAGGTCACAGTGGGACTCTTACATTGATGCTTATTAGTATTTTAATTCCCTGACTCTCACAAGACCCAAGCATTGAGCTGAAGGAAACAGAAAGAAACAAGGTTAGTAAAAGGCTGACAGTCCAACAGACAACACAGATGCAAAGTGGAGTGAGTAGGTGAAACAGAAAAAAACAAAAGAAAAGAGCTTCTATTAGATGCTAAATGAGACCCAGGCTGGACCTGATTCATGTCTATACAGGTTACATCTTTCCTTATTTTTCTTACCTTGTTTCTCTTGAAGTATGCTCTTCGGCAGGCTGCAAAGCACTTCTCACTGCAGAAGCATTTCACTTCACTTCCCATACTCAGGGAATACCTCTTGATTCCAACTTTCTGGCACCAGGCACACATTATTTGTACATTTGACACATCATCTTCTACAACAAAAATATAAGAACAATGTTTACATGAGACACAAACACCTTCCTCAGACATCTGCACACTTATTCTTAGATACAACCAGCACTAGCTCATCTTATTTCTAACTCCTCCCTGTCTGAGAGCAGAATGGTGCATGGCTGTGCTCACCAGCTTCATCCTCAGGCAGCTAGTGGCCTGTGCCAGCCATGCTTGGCAGACTGGCAAAGCTTAGAAGATGGCTGGAAAAGATTATTAGCTTGAAAAATGGTGCATTGCTGAATAACTGTGGAAAGCTCAAGAGCCTTTTAGCATGTTTAAGAGTGCACAACTCTTTATTAAACGAGTAACCAAGACTGGAGGCTTAATGAGTATTGCTGCTTTGTTCTCATTACTTACAGTCTGTTGTAGTGAGCCCCTGAGATGTTCTGCTCAGCAAGCTGGTGATAAAACACACTAGGAAGGTACTGCACCAATGCAGGTCTCTAGTAAGAGCCATCTCCTAACTAAGAAGGAACATGAAATGCTCCTTTTGTAGCAGTCTCAGAAACACAGACTCAAGCAAGCAAGAAGATGCAGCACTGTGTGAATTCTGACATTACTTTCAGTCATTATGCTCATCAGCCAAATTTTAATTCAGGCAGAGTACTCGAGCCTCTTTGAACTCTCCTCTAACGTGTGTTATGAATGTGGCATGTATGCCTTCTGCCATGCAAAAAAATAAACAGGCTTATTCCTAAAGCATTAGTGATATCCTTGTGTGGTCATCACTCCCAGTCCAGCTTCACAAGTGGGGACAGTGAAAAGCTAAGACTCCTAAACAGATCAAGACAGTAAGTTAGCAGGAATCTTCCTGACTTCAAACTTGGAATTCTTCAGTTCTTATGTCCAGTCTATGATACAGTGGGACCCTTCAGTTACAGACAGCAGCCATTGTCTAACTTCTGGAAAAAAATAAATAAATCCCCGAAGACTAATTGTTAAAGCAGTCCCTGGTCCATGAGCTGTGGAGAATTCATAGCTCAGAGAGTCTGTCATGTAGCCATCCCATTTCCCTATAAAGGATTTGTTTTTGAAGCTACGCTGTCATCGTTCCACAAAATTATTGGCAAACTAATTTTTAGCAGAGTGATTTGGCTCCTTTCCCTACCATCATAACTCAGAGCTACGTGCTGCATTTTATTCACCTTAACGGAATAAATATTGCCACTTTAATAACTTTTTTTTTCCTTCCACAAATTGTGTTATGATTTATAGCCACAAATAAAACTGTACAATGTAAAATAATGACCTTTTCATTTTAATCAGACCAGCTACCTTTAAACCTATATTTAAGGCTGAGTTATAACCCAGATTTGTGTTTAATGTATTTTATCACCCTTTAGAGTGAGGCTTGCCAGCATTATAAACGCTTTCACATACTGAGCACCAAAGGGAAATCAAAACAATTTGGCCAAAATTATCACTAGCCATCTCTAGGGTCAAGAAGCCCACTCTTGAGCTGGCTGTAACCTCAGCCAGGCCCCCAGCAGCATGGGTGCTGTGGCAATGCTGGTGCACAGTGTGGTCCAGCCCAGCCCTGGCCAGGGTACTGCCTACTCCAGCACAGCCCTAGAGCTCTTCCTCTCCGTTGTCTCCTGAGCCATCTGAAGTACTCAGCTTTTAAAAAGCTGCCCTGGTTCTGCTGCTTTTGCTCTGCAATAAAACAAATCCTTCCAGGCTGAACTCACACCTTTGAATGTCTGGGGACCACAGAAGATCCTGTGAAGCAAAGGAAACAGATGGAAACCTCTTGTTTCACATAACAGCAACAGATATTCTCCTACTGATAAGAAGTATTTTATCTCTGGAAAATGGAAGATCTACCACTGATACCTTTCTAATAGCCTTCATTTCTGGTGAGAATAACTGTCATAAGTGAAAACAGAAAATTACAGAGCTGAGGGAGAGTTCACTGGCAAAGTAAGTGCTGGAGTGACTCTTTTTGAAGCAGGTCGGTGTCTCTGGGGCACAGTTTTTAAGGAGGAGCTCAGAGCTCTGCCACTGGGATTCTCAGGGACTTTCATGAGTCACTTCACAGGGAAACATTCCAGCTATTATTCAACTCCTGTTCACTGCCACACACAAACTGTGTCCCAGAAGTGATAAGAAAGACCATACAATTTGCCTTTTTCAATTACACAGCATCCCAGCAGCAGCAACTGCTGTTTACTTGGAAAAGCTGCATTACACACATCTCTGGAGTTATGCAGACAGTAACACTCCACTCACCTCCTCCTGCCAAAAACTTCCTCTGAGATAGACTGAGGAGAGGAAGAGGGAGAAGGAAAGGGAGAGGCACCTCTCAAGTTGTTGTCTTCCATACCCTGACCAGCAGAACTTCACCACTACCTCATGGGACCTGCTTTGGAGCACATTGCTTCCCTGGTGATCCATGGATCTGACAGGCAATAAAAATAGCAGAGAATGGCCTACAGACTACCCCTTCCAGCCACTGTCTGCTCTTCCAGGAAGAAAACTGATATCCAGGAGGCATCATCAATATTAATAACCATGTTCAGCATTCAGAAAGAAGGAAATGAGAAAGAGACAGAAAAAGTCTACCTAAATATAAAGAACTTCAATTATTTCTCTCTTCTATTCCCTTCTTGCCCCAGTCATCAAAGAATGGTCCCATACAATCTAATCCTTCTAATAGTAACAGTACTCAGAAAAACAGATGCCTGCTCCATTTAATAGATTCAGAAAAGGATTAGCTGAACATGGCCATGTAAAGCAGCCAGGAAACATCAGTCCTTCAGAAGGGAGTTTGGAGCATTGCACCAAGGCAGTCCTGGAACTAAAATGTCACTTTTTAAGTCAGCTTTGTTCCCTCAGGTGTGGGTTTGCCCGAGTCAGTTTTTGATGCAACCCTAACTTCTTGTAATGCAGTTCATCAGGTAAAAAACCATCCGGTGTCAAATGACTAACTTCTGTGCTGCCCTGTGGGAGGAAGACTTGCTTTAAAATAAAACCCTTTCTTTCAGCTGCAAGTAAAGCTAAGAATATAAGCATATAAGAATATAATATAATATAATATAAGAATATGGCAGAGAAAAGGACCCACTCTTAGTACCTGGGATAGGTACAGGGAGAAGCCCTATGGCCTGTGGGTGGGGATGACAGCTGAAGAAAATGATAAAGGTCCAAACCTCATCATGTGTGCTCCTTCTTGACCCTTTTTGACAGGGGTTGCACTAAACATCTGAGCAGAGGTTGTGAAAATAACTACTAGGGATGGTTCATTATAATGTATTAAGCTTAGTGACCAAAAAAGAGGACTGCAACATTAATGGAAAATAAATAGTCCATTTCTACTCTTACAATCCACAGCAGTGGGAAGCAGTAACTTAAACTTAAAACATTAAAACTATGCAAAATAATAATAAAAAATTCAGCCTCATTAATTCGTTGAAGTCTTTTTGCTAAAAAACAAAACAAAAAAAACCCCAAAACTGGAATAATCTGAAACCAGAAATCTGTATCTTCTACTCAAGCTGAAATTACTCTCACTTTTTTCACAGAACTTTGCTTCATAAGGGCAAATTCTTTAAAAGCCATTTGAAATAACTCTTGCCTTTCTTTCAGGGAGATGTATCAAATCCTCATCCATAGAGGACTCAGCAAGAAGAGCCTTCTCAAACAAGAATTTCAAATCTAGTAGTTTGAGACTGCTTATCTGTCTTGAATCTTTATTCTATCCTTTTCTGATTAGGTCTGCACTAAGAAAGCTTCTCCACAATAAATACATCAGTGTACTACATCAGCAGTGTTCTCCTTTGCTCACAGCCAAGCTTCCACTGGTGGTCTAGCTTAGCACATCCTCCTGAGCAACATGAGCTCCTCCTGACAGCATGCCTGTGTCCATCATGTGAGCACTCACTGAAGCAGCTCTGCTGATGAAGATCACTCCCCATCCCTTTCAGGACTCACACAGCTAGGCTGACACATATTTGTAAGGTACAAAAATAACATTTACAAGTCCTTATACAGATCATTTGGAAGTGAAATAAAATACTTTTTAACAACTGCCTTTTTCTTCTCTCTCTGGGCTGTTCTTTACCTGCTCTTGCAATGTGCTTAGCATGTTCTCAGCTCTGTCACACTTATGGCAGGTAGCATGGGTACTCAGACAGGTGAGACAAAGAGGAGCTGGCACAGACACAAATGAATAGTAACAGCAGTTTTCAGAAGAACATCTGTACCACTGTCTTCTATAATTACACCAGAAAAACATATTCACTCCACATCCAGTTCACGATCTGAATTTCCAGCCTCTGCTTTTCTGTGTTCTCAGCTTTTCAAAGGGAAAGCTACTGTGGGATTTCCAATACTGTTTTTCTGCCCCTGGGTTGTATCATTACAGGTGGAAGAAGTACTCCCTACACTCACCACACTGATACACAGATCCTGCTCAGATACATCTCCTTGTGGTGTTTAGCCTGTGTATTTTTCATAATGAACAATGCAATAAACACGGAGTGTTTGCAGTGTTAAATCATGTTCCCAAAGGGAGTAGTTTGTATAACAAGATAAAATTATCACATTATAATAACTAAATATGCATCAGTCTAAAGCATGCTTCAATTAATCATCAAAAGTTTGCACCGCCTCTTTAGGTCTTAATTAAGCAGAATGTTTGGGGTTGGTTTTTTTTCCTTTCCAATCAGTGTGAAGAAGCTGCAAAAAATTGTTCCTCTTAAACCCAGTGAGCAGCAGTTTACACTAATCGAGCTGATATGGAGCCATAATTTGGAGAGGTGGAGGGAAGAGAAGGAAGGCAACAAGTACACCAGAGTAAATCCACCACCTACACCTCTGTCCCTTTAGGATTGATCATCCCTTCAGGATGATCCTAAAATCCCTACAATTATAGAGCTAAACCTTGGTCAATGTACTAACTTTTAGGCCACAACATTCTACTTATGCTGTTTGGCACTAATAAATACCTATTTTCAATTTTCACTTCAGTTTCAAGAATTTGGGTGAAACTAAATAAAACTACAACTCTAATCCTGCAGATTATATCTATGGGCATGCACTCCGAAACATTATTTTCCATATTTCCTTGCAAAAAATTCATCAGGAGATACTCAACACTTCTTGCAAGAAGGCAATACCACTCCTGAAGGTGCCCAACTCCAGTACTGAGGAAGTCCTGCTGTACAGAAGGAAGACCAGAACAGATCAGGTTTTGGGATTAAGATCACAAAGGGCAGAGCCCCTGGACTGACAGAGCCTGTGTGAAACCTGTACCTGGGCTGCAGTTACAGCTTTGATCTGCTATACAAAATATTTTGGCACCCCCTTCCTCCTCAGAGTCTCCTCATTGCCCATCTCTTCCTAGCATGGAAGCTCCACCACAGCTATCAGAAGCCATCTATCACTTATATTGCTTTCTTCTGTTTTCCTCTCCTTTTCTTATTGCTCTGTCCCACTCCCTCACACACACAGTTTGGATTGCAGAGTTTTTTGGGAGGAGCTAGAAAAGCCCTTTTATACCATGCTGGGAACAGCACTCAGTCCACTGCCACAGATCTTTACATATTTTAGCTGCTTTAACTAGTATTTCCTAATGAAAAGCTGCAAAACTCCCTTTTTAAAGATATTAGATCTTGACTCTAGCATCTGCAGCTCTAACAATAAGATCTCACTGTTTCCACTGGGACCTGCCAGCATTTCAGCACAGGTAATTCTGAGTTACCTGCCTGCTGCTCCTGAAACCTCAGCTTGCCACTGAAGAAAACCAAGGAGAATGTCTTCAGATTTCTCCCTCCAAAGCAGTTCCTGAGGTTGATGATCCCAAGCAAGGCAGAGGCACCACTACAGTCATTTTAGTTACATCTGAGATGCTTTCTCTCCTTGATCTCAAACTACAAGATGACCAAACAGAACTCCTGAGACACTGCTGCAGATGCCCCTGCAATGGCACTTAAGTGCTGCTCCCCTAAAGAGATGGGTTGAGGGAAAAACCTCAGGAACAAAAAGCATCTTGGAAAAAGTAATTAGGAAATAGGGCTGAGCACTGAAAGCTTGCTGCAAGCATGGCTATGGAAATACCTCAGGGGCTCTCCAATGCATTTCCTTTTAAGGACCAGTCTCTTGCAGCTCCCAACTCTGCCAATAAAACCAAGTGTCCCAGCTCCTCTTCAAAAAATCATTTTGGGGGAACCACGACTTGCCTGCATTTTCTGGGAGTGAGCTGAGGCACATTCTCAGGCACAGTTCAGCAAGGACTGAATACACAGCACAAAAAGTAACACTTAGGCAGGTTTTAAACATGCAAGCAAAAGAGCATCTATTTCAGATAAGGGAGGAAAGTCCCTGAGGACTTTGTATATATGCTATGAAAGCACCTAGGTGGGTCTTGTGATTTTCTTTTTAGCACAAAGGAAACACTTGGCCCACTGAGGAGAGCAAAGGACATCAAGAGCAGGCTAGGTGGGGCAGCCATCCTGGCAACCACTGGCATTTTAAAGCCCAGGCACTAATAACCCTGTGATCAGTGTAAATTAGATGATGCTTCAAACTGACAAGAAGATAAATCATTTGAAGAATAGCAGCTATAGGATTTGTTGTGGTGGTCTTTATTAGAGAGCTAAACCTGCAGTTGAGAGAAACTGTTGTCCTGTTCAACAACCAGAATAAGATTTGGAAAATAACTGCAGTGGGATCCAGAGTGTAATAAAGTGAAAGTCTCCTCAATATATTGACTTAATTAGATCTTATCATATAGTCTTTATATAAGGAAAACTGCCACTGGGATCCACCTGGAATCTGACTTATTGGCAATGCAGTCATGGAACCAATTCCTCAGTGAATTTAGACTTGGAATTCATTTTTACTACTCTGCTAACTACCATTTAAAACATCTTTCATGCTGCCAGATTCCTCCAATAGAATTTAAATCCTGAGAGAGGCAGATGCAGAGTGTTCACAGGGCACGACTCTGCTTAATCCCACATGTTGCATCAGGTTACTCATGTGCACTTATAAATATATATAAATTTACCAAAAAAATCCTGTAAACTTTAATTCCAATGTTATGCTAAGCTATAACACAGAAAAATCACTTGTTCCTTTCCATAACATACCTAATTGCTCACTGTAGTATTAGAACATGATAATTCTTTGCCAACGTAGGTCACAGACCCATTTTATAAAGTCATTAGCACTGGAAACACTTCTGCTCCTCCTTGAAGACATTTTGCCTCACCAGATACAGCTCCTCCAACCCACTGTTCCTTCACTTTTACAAGTTTCCAGTAACTTTTTGTATGACCCCAATAATTACCATCTGGAATCACTGTACAAAATGTTATGCATAGAGACACAGATCTGTGGATTGAAGGATTTAAACCCCCTTCCCTTCTCATTCATTAATGTGCATTATCTTGTGAAAACTTCGGAAGGGAGCATTATTTTTCCCTGTGGACTCCTTTCCCCTGTGGGGAAAGCTCAGTCAACTTCATAATAACATCCTCTCTGCCTCCTCTTCCACTGCAGCCCCTGACAGTGACCTCCCCTCACAGCACAGTTGGAAGCTGGGTTTTTTTTGGGGATGCTTGGAACAGCAAGACACACTCTGTGCATCCCCTGTACACAGAAGGAAGTAGGGAAGGGAATGGTTTTGCCAACATGCACTCAAAGGCTAGATCAGCCAGCAGTTGTACCTCCCCTCCCAAGGCACTGCCAGGGGGATCACAGAACAAAATAGACCAAAGAGCACTCTTAAAAAAAAATGGGGAAACAGAGACACCACAGCCTCCAGCAGGTGCCAGGGGAAGGAGGCAGCATGTTCTCACCTGCATGGAAAGAATTTTTTGCATTCTTCTTTGACTAGTCTTGGTTTTAGCCTTCCCTCATCCCATGCAACAGCAGCCGTCCAAACTTGTCTGAGTGCAAGGGCAGGGTCACCTTAAGTGCCCTCTCAGATTTACTCTCTCACTCCAGGCTGCAGAAGAACAGTTAGGAAGGTTGCATGCTGCATATTCTGTGCAACTCTGGTGGAACTTCTATTTCTAGATCAGTCTTGGCTACTACATTTCTGTTCCTAGCTATTTCTACGTAATTTTTAATTAAATATATATATATTTACATTGCTGTGTAGAAAATTAGAATCTTCTAACATCACACAGAATTAATCTTAGTATCAGGAATGGCTTGTAAGCAAGACTAACCTTGAAGAATCACTCAGAATCTGCTGTAGCTTGGTGGGCAAGAAGGACAGTTCTCAGCCACAAGACTATGACACCTACTCTCTAGAAGGCTGCACTGACTTCTGTGTGCATCCAGCTGCAGGCTGAGTGGCTGATGTTGTCCCATCTGCTTTGGGCACTGCCCAAGTGTGGTCTCTCTGCCTGGTGGTGGAAATCAGCAGAGTGCTCTCTCAAATAGAAAATTAAATTAATAAAAATTCCCATGAGGGGATTCAGGATTGCCCCCTGACACGTGGTCACCTGAGTCAGGAGACAGTCAGTGCACCACATCCATTTAATTCAGCCTTTTTTTCAGGTGTAACTCTGGGGTACAGTAAGGAGAAGGTGATTTTTTTGGAGCTGTTTATATTTGGTTAGGTAGCAGTTTCATGTCTTCCAGGGTTAGATAAGCAAATTTTTACTTATTATTTCATTTGACTAAAACACAAAGCTGAACAGCTCGCAGATAAAATTTTAGTCAGACTGCTCCAAATTATTTGGTTTTCAAAAGAAAAAGAACACTTTACTGTAAAATAAGCACAAGAGGGAAAAAAGGCAATTTTATTAACAGTTCAAGGGTTTAGCCTGTTCATTCATTAATGCAGGCAGGACACTGTTCAAAGTTATCCAGCACACTCAAGGAAGATCTAATCTGCTGAAATCTTCAGTGACTGCTTCCTAGGCATAGTTCAAGTTCAGTTCTCTTTCTCCTCTCAAGTTGGTAGCTGTTTTGATACCAAGAATCATATCTACCTCTCTGGAAAACCTGTTTTCCTTGGCTTCTTGACTATGTCTTCCTCTAGAGCTTTCTCTATCTCTTCAACTACTACATGGGTGCACACTGCTGAGTATCCTTCCCATTTGTCCCTTCAGGTGCTGTGAGCATCCCCTGTGTTCTGCTCTTCTCCCTCTTATCCCTGTAGAATCTTATCTGCAAAAATTATTCAACTAATAATTCATTGTGACTGTTTCTTGGATCTGCTTATACTCTTCAGACCACTGCTCTCCTGTCCAAATGAATAACTCAGCCTGTCTCTCTTGACACTTCTTTACTGGTGCTGACCCTTCAGCTCAAAATCAATATGGCAAGAATTAAAGTCTTAATAATTTCTCCTTGAGTCTCTCTCTGCATTATTTGCTCAGTAACAGTGGACTGTACCATATTTCCTGTCCTTCAGGTTCATGATTTAGATATTATTCTCATCTGTGGGCACTCTCTTTTGAGCTGTATTTAAATCTTGTCGATTTTTCTTTTGTAGAATATCTAAAAGGTTTCCCCATCCATTCACAAAGTGTGGACTCACCCCATTTCTCAGCATCTCAGTCACTACAGTGCATCACTACCTGGTTTTCTCTCTGCCCTGTAATGTAGCCTTGTCTTATGCACATCCACTTAAAGTGTGCTTCAAAAATCACTTTCTCTTACCAGCATTTTAACCTTGAAGCTTTCTCTTGGACTCTTTCTGCCTCTCCCTCCTGTCCCATTTCTTCATTGATTAACCCAAAAAAAAGTAAGCTGCTTCTGTTCTCAGGGCAGGTCAGTCACAGCCCATCTCTCCCTCATGTTGAAAATGTTGACTTTCAGCTTGAGCAATTAATTACGTGAGGCTTCTTGACTTGAAGAAGAACCTTTGTGCTGTTTCCAAAGCCATCCCCTGTGCTTGTGAGGGGCTCCAAGAAAACATCCCCAGAGTTACTCTTGTCTGGCTCTGTATCACTCTGAAGTTTTCTGCTTTGATGAAGTGCCCAATCAAAGGGTGTCAAAGTGCAGTGCCAAGACCACTGACTCTCAGGCTGCCTCTCCTGGCTCCTTTGTACTCCCTTCTCTGCTTGTATTCACCAGTTGTTTCTTGCCAGGCTCTTTTGGGTGATCATGACTAGGGCACCTACGCCCTAAGATAAAACAGAACTATTACTACCAATCCTCATTGAAAATCCCACAGAGCTTGTGCTTCTCCTCCCCTCTGGTCCTCCCAAACTTTGCTCTCTAAAACAAAGCTGAGATAAATATGCTCATCTGCTCAGAAGTCATGATAATCTAGAGCTCATTACTGATCATGGGATAAAGTCAGTGGAGGCAGAGATTATGCATTCTATCCCTACCCAAGTAAAAAATATTTGTTATGAATTAATGAATTAAAGACTTTAAGCTGGAAAAATACTTATGAAAAGCCTTCTCCCCATGTTATCCTTAGCAGCACATTGGAACAGGGGATCTCTCGTGGTAGATGGATGGGCAAAGAACAGAAGGCAGTTGACTTGGCCAAGGTTCCCCCGTGTCCACTTAACTCCTGTTGCAGTAATTTGTTTTTCTACTTCATAGTTCCATCTCCTCCTGCTTGTTTGATGTCATAAAAATCCAGCAACTGTGGCAGTTTGCACAATGCACGTTATAGCCTGGTGTTCATGTACCACAAATTCGGCATTCTGGATTCATTCATGACTCAGATTGGAGGAGAAAATAGATTGGGATGGCACGAGCCTTTTGATTAAAGCTTTAGGGCCAAATCAACAACAGCTGAAGATCCAGCCCATATGGCCCGAGATCTTTAGCTGTGTAAAGGCAGCAGGAATGGGCCCAAATAGCTTTGGTAATTAGCAAATATCGTATAAAATAGATGAAAAGTCTTTGGCAGGGAATGCATATTGGGTAACATTTGAAAATTGTTCAGAGCATATTAGTATACTTCTTTAGAGAGAAAACTCAATGGGGTAAAAATAATTTGGGAGGGGCAACTGCAGTCTAGCACATGACTGTCAAAGGCAAGCACTTTCTTGGCCAGATCAGTTCTTTATAGTTACCTCTCTGACTGACTGACCTATCTAACATCTGGGACCTGATCCTACAGGCTGTTCTGCCTCTGCACAAGAGCCCTCACACCTGCTGGGGACTCCTCCTGGGTAGGTATTGCAGGTCACCCTGTATTGCTGGGTCACTCAGGAATACCCAGCAGAACACACAGGGACATCAGTGGAAGCAGGACTGAGCCTGCTCCTGGCTAAACTCACCAGCTATTTAACTGCATACAGCAGTGAACAACACAGCAATTCATCACCCTGGAGTAGCTGTAAGAGTTACTTTCACAGGCTGTAGTAAGTAGCACGTAGTGTGAAATAAATCATTTTTTTGTGCAAACTCTGAAGAATGGCATGTTCTAAAATCATTCCTCATAAAAAAATGATAATAATGATGAATATGTAAAATGTCTCCGTGTAGTCTCCTGAGTAAAGATCATATTAAACCCTCAAGAGACAACAGTCAGGGATTTCAGTGAAAATCAAGAGGCAGTTTTCCCAGGATGAGCTTGTTAAACTGATATAAAGATGATATTGATTTGATGGCTCTGCCTCTTTCACTGTTTCCTTCACGGACCCTATTTTTAATTTAATCATCTTATTTAAAGAGTTTATCCATCAGAACAAATTCTTGGTTTTTTTCTTCTAAAAGCAGATGCTGAAATGCTGACCATAGAACCCAGCATGCCCAGTTTCACAAGCAGCACAAGTCTGTTGCCATTGCATTTGCAGTTTATCAAGACCACTAAGTCACTCTCCCACTCCAGCTTAAAGTTCCCTTTGAAACATTCTGAAACCAGCCCTTTTACTAAGATGCCATGAGCTTAGCATCTCAGGACATGCCCATGACAGCAACCATTGTCAAAGTTCATTAGCATTTACCTGCTGGTGGCTTTATGAAAGGTGGTGGAATTAATGGGACAATGATAGGTACATTGCCATGATCCTTTGACCCTGCTGGTGAGTCTGAAAGTCCATTTCCAGTGGCAAGCCCTGGGTAGCTGGGGTTTATATTGTATGGAGAAATAACACTGTCCTCGGGTAATTTCGGTTTTGGCAAAGAATTTTCTGTAAAACACAAAGAACACATTGTACAGTATGACAAATATATTTCTTAATTGCCCCTGCATTCTTTTACCTATCTTTTAATTTAATTACTCTAATACAAGAAGAGTGCACAAAAGAAACCCAGATATTCTCCCTTTTAAAAAATGGATGCTTTCCAGTATTCTTCAGAAATACTCAATTTTTTTTATGTCAGGCTAACATAAAAAAAGTAAAATAAAATAAATAAAATAAAATAAAAAAAAAAAGTGTTGCCTGGGTTGATAATTCTTGTCCTGTTCTTTACTAATTTTGGGATAGTTTGAGCTCTTACAGGG
>JANHGL010006829.1:114408-125657 GCA_024611195.1 Ceyx melanurus
AAAATAAAAGGTGGGTTTTATTTTGTCATGTATATCCTTATTATGCCTGATTCAATCAATGACACCCTGTACCTGGTCTTTACTTCTGCTGTTTACATGGTGATCACAGTCAGTGTACTGTGACTTCATCAGTGTTAGAAGCACAAACTTAAAAATTAAAAAAAACCTCCTAATTCTCTATCAATAATATGAGTAGCAGTAACAGAAATGATTTAAAGAAAGGACAAAATATTGACATTACAGTAAAGTGTGCATGGAATGATGACAGTTATTATTCTGATTCTTTAATCCCAAATCACCTCAGGATTCTTATCACATAAATTTCTCTAATCACCTCAGTTAGATATGGGGCAGGACTTAATTTTTATTTTTTCTCCCCTGTCATCTCTCAGAAAAAGAAATACACTTTTTTTCCCTCCCATAGACTGCACGCACCCAAAATTTCTACCTGTCACAGGTATTTGACATCTTTGGTACATAAAACATAGGATTTTTATCATGTGCCCATAAAAAAAAAGTATGTCACAAATGTTATTAGGCATAGACTAGAGCCACAAGTCATTCAATAAAAGATCTATTTCCTAAAACATAAATAAATGTTTCTACACAGGAACAAGTTTCTTCAAGGGTGGCTTAATGACATTGCATTTTCAATGAAAAATAACTATTGATCATCAATGTCACTACAGAACTAACAAGCTGCAAACATTCAATTTTAACATGATTAGGTTGTTTCACCTTATCTCCAATTTTTCCACCTTTTTTTATAGCCATATCTCCTTCAGCACTGGTCTCCCTGGTACCAATACTCACTGTACTCACCGCAGCACTCCCTGAATACATTAAAAAAATGCCATTATTATATACATTAAATTAAAATATAATACATTAAATTAAAAAAATGCCATGAAAAAAAAACCTGCCTGCCACAAATGCAGTAAAAAGTGGCAGCCCCTGCAGCAGCAGCAGCTACAATTTCCTCTCTTAGAGGAACTAAGGGTGAGCCTTGAGGAACTCTTGTTGGATAAGTCAAGAAGCAGCAATTTCTTACTCTTCACTCTGGTGCCAGGTCCCTACCCATCCCCTGCTACTGAGGAGCAAGAAGGCAGCAGCTGAGCAGCTGAACCAACAGACTGGATCCCATCCTTCACCCTTTGAAACAAAGATCCAGCACTGCCCCAAATCAATTCCACCCCTGCAGAACTTCCACAGCACTTGCAGAAGATACTACAATGCCAACACAGATGAAGAGCTGGAATATTCACAGTGTGATTCCTACACACAGTGTGAATATTCCAGCCCCAGATCTTTCAGCATTTAAAAACCAAAACAAACCAACCACAGGCCAAAAAGCCTTAGTTCTGAAAGCAAAAAGGGTTCTTTAAAGCCCCACTGCTAAGAAAGTGCTCCCTCTTTCTACCAGTTGTGAACAGTTTATTGCTACCACAGGTACATGACTTCAGATTCCCAACAGGTATGATTTCTGATGACATATTAGTAAGTGCCTGTTAACAGCAATTTTCTTAAGTGATTTTCCTGCTACCCTATTGGCTTCCTGGTACTAAAAGGCACTCTCTGGTATTTTTATGTAAACCAGCCACGAAGCAAGCAGTAGAACACACCAATTCAGGGAGGGTGAGGGATTAAATCCTCCTTTGCATGAACACACAACATGAAGTCTCCTTACCTTTGAGAACAGAAATGTGCTGGCGGCTTTCCCCGTCTGCCGAGTAGTTCCTGAATTCAATCTCTTCTCCATCTTTCAGTTCTACCTTATCGTAACCATACCAGCCAAGGAGCTCATTCATAGTGTTCTCTGCAAAGTTCTGAAAGAGAAAAATCACCTACTTATTTATGTAATCAATAAGCCTTTGGAAGGAAGGGAGGAGAGCAGAAATGGAGCCGTATCCGTGCTCACGAGGACGTGTCAGCTTTGGCCCACCTCCTCAGAGACTGATGTTTGTTTCATAAGTCAAGTGCACAAGTGTAATGCATTTAAATCTCCAACTGGCACATGTAATTATGACAGAGACTCATATGTCTGCAATTTAAAGGAAATGAAAAGGAGAGTTATTTATGACTTTTGCTCTGGCATTCAACGTCAGAAATATTTTCACATCCATCCGTCACACAAGCTTGTCTGTGTTGCCATAAAATATTTAAGACTGCAGCAAAAGAATAACAGAAACCCAGCAGTTAATCAATCTCACTGCACTACAGTCTTTTCAGCTGGAGCAGTTCACTGACACAATTACAGTTCCTTGAGGTGCCCATGGACCAAATCAAGGAAAATCACTGTGAAGACATTTTTCCTCAGAGTCAGAAGCCCTTGCACAGTCAAAGAGATTAAAAACTCTTCCCCATGAAAGCATTTTACCATAACATTTCATACAAACATCTCTCGGGTTTCCTTCAGAAAAACCTTTCTCAGTTTTGCCATATTTATTCTCAACCCAATTTCCAAGCAGCCTTGTGGTTGCATGTTATGTTTGTATGGAAATGCAAAATATGGAACATGACTGTCATAACTCTCAAATTCTATTAAAAACACATCCTCTAGGTCATGTGGCAAAAATATTTCTGTAGAAAATTACTGGGCCAGGAGACTTAGTGGAGTAAGTTAAGAAAGCTGTAGCCAGGCAACAAAGCTTTCTGAAACCAAATAGTGTCGTGGAGCTCTGCAGCTTATGGGTCTGTGAAACTACCAAAGGAAATCAGCTAATGAATTACTGCGAGGGCAAAAATCAGTTTAAAGTGCTATGACAACTGTAAAATGAAACAAAAAAAGCCACACACAAAGCCTTTCGATTTGGTCTACACTTTTTCTCTTTTTTTTAAATTATTGCTCCTTTAAAACAAACTCCAAACTTCAATTTCCTGCAAGATCTTGCCATCTAAAATAATGCTCCTGCTAAGAACTGTCTCCTGGGACTCTGGCTACCAGCAAAGGAACAGGGAAGGCACGACACCAATTCCACATAAATGGCACATAGCAGATTTGCAGGTTGTTTGGTTTTGTCTAGTAACTGCTCTAGCTTAATTTTTGAGTGGAAGTGAGTCTAATTATAGAACACAGCAACTGTCCAGTCATTTAAATAAAGAAATAAAATGAATCAGATGATAATTGATTGGGAATGCAAAGCTGCAGCAGGAACAGCAGGGCCCTGCGCTGCTCCTGGCTCATCCATTACACCACATCACATAGGTGCTCCTGCCACTCAAGGAGGGCTGTAAACCAGCTATAAGCAAGAAACACAAGTCATTTGTCCTCTTCCAGGAATAACATCTGTGCAATTGTGCTACAGATCTCAGGAAAAGGAAAACCAAAAACAGAACCCAGCAGCAGACCTCTGGAGCATCAATTGTTAGGAGGCTTTCCCCCCCCCAAACCCTCTTTCATCTTCACATGACCTCCTGCTGGAGGGCTCTCCTCCACCTCTGTCCTGTGCAGCCCTGGATGGCAGAACATGTTGAGTTGCATCATTTCCCCTCCACCTCTAGTGTCATCATTGTAAGTACAACAGCCTGGTACTTCTGAACCATGGCACTACTACAGTTTGCAACAGTGAGTACAATGCTGTGTAACGTGGCTAACACCTACACTCATTTCTAAAAGACAAATTTAAACTCTCACTGAATGATGCAGGGTTGTAGGTGTTTTAAATACTAGCAAAAAATTGGATTTTTTTTTTTTTTGTTTTAGCTTTATTTAAAAAAAAAACACTTCTCTCTCAGCACCAAAAGTCCCAATGCACTCACCCTGTCTCTAACCCATGGGAATCCAACCACAAAATGACCTGGAGATGAGGAGTGAAACTTGCCACCAGAGCTCACCCAGAATGACCTGAAGGGGTGTGTGGAGCCAAGCTCTGACAGCTTCTCTTGCTTTGCTGAATTTCAACTGTGGAGATGCAGCCCTAGAGACTAATCTAGCAAGGCACAGACCAATTGACAAAGTCTTCCTAACTTAAACCCCATGCAACCAAATTAATTGAGTAGCTTTAAACTTGCCTCCTGTGGATGCTTTGTGTTTTATTTGCACTGTTGATCAACTCAGGCAATGAGTAATTTGAAATTACTTGACAAGGAATATGTAAGCAAGGCTGTGTATGTATGTTTTGGGGTTTTTTTTCCTGAAAATTCATACACGTGTGTGTTTCTTGAGAATCTAGTCAAAGTGATGGTTGGGTTTGTAATGGAACAAGTTTAAGTATCAAGTCTCATTTTTAATACCTATGATGAGTGACGCCCAGAAATGAACACTCCTAATGACAAAAAAATAGATTTGATTTTGAAATTACCCATCATCAAGTCTTGACTAAAAAAAAAAAAATCACTGGAGTCTTTCCTACTAACTTCAGTGAGAGTACAACGAGCTTGTATTTTAGCAGTAACAAAAGTAAGCACCATCTTAACACCATCAATTCTCAACAAGTATGCTTGGATGGAAAAAAAATTATTATTCATAATTTGTCTTACCAGTTACAATAATGCTGATCACTTTTAATACTATTCTCAGTGGCTGCTGGCCAGGGCTTCATTACACAGCACTTAACACACAGCAAATAGAGAGGATGATGCCATCCTTAGCAAGTTGGTAGTCAAAGGTGAGAAATGTTATCTTGCACACTAACTCTTCACAAATAGATGGGCATCCCCAGAACAAAATCCCCTTCACTCAGACTCCTGACCCCCAACAGCCATTTGCAGAGATGTCTAACAGCATGTCAGTCAGGATGAAGGTCACCCAGGTCATGTCCTTGCTGAAACCAAACCCTGAAGCTGACCACTATTATTTCATTGTTTTCATGTATTCTTCCTTCTTCCATTTCAACAGCAAGACAAATCTACATGGATTCAAGATATGACAGGGGATTAAAAAAAAAAAAAAGCCCATTTCTTGATGAATTTAAGGAAAGGAAGCGAGTTGATTGATATACAACCCGTACACACAGACCAGAACCTCACTGAAAGATGTACAAGCTTCAAAGGCTTAGTGAAAGGAAGGGTGATAATTGTGACAAAGGAGCTTGAGAAAAGCAAAAATAATGGAACCTGAGGTTGCAGCAGGAGAGCAGAAGCAGCAGTGATGAAGCAGCCTAGGTGGGAACCAGATGAACTGAGAGATGATGGAGCTGACAAAGCACAAGGAGGAGATGTGAAGATGAGTGTGCAAGATCAGATGGAGGATGTGCAAGGAGCTGCAATTCCAAGATCTGAAGGAACAGGAGAGCAGAGGAACAGAGCTGGTCCATGCCTCCTGTCAGACTCATTCCCCACAAGACTGTGGAGAGTCTGCAAGACAGAGGCTGGCACCTCAATCCCACAGTGCTGCCAGATGAGGTGAAAGACAAGTGCTCTGGGGAAAACCCTGCCCACCATCAATAAAATCCCAAGTTAGCAGTCACACTGCTAAGCTGGGAACCTTGAGCCCAGAGCAAAGGGCTCAAGACTGGGAGCCCTACAGGGGTCCATGAATTTCATGACATTTTATTACACCACAGAAGCTAACTTCACCCTGCCAGGGAGGCACCACTCAGCCCCTTATGGAAAAAAAAAACACCACCAAGAGACCAAGCCCAGGTACTGCTCAGAGCATGGGGAAGCATCAGAGCTGAGAAATGAGCAGAGAAATCCTGCTCTGCACCCTTGTGCACTCACACCACGCTCAGCCTCTCGTGCAGGCACCCAGCAGCCAGGCAGCCTGTGCTGCAAACACTGCTCACCTCTTCAGCTGCTGCAAACACTGCCCACCTCTTTAGCTGCCAGCACAGCCAGGCAGCATCCCCCCAGAGCCAGATCTCCTGTGCTCCCATAGCTGACACTGCCCGACAGCCACGGCTGCAGCACAACCTCATCCCTGCCAGAGCAACCGGCCCCAAAATGCTCCAGTGGCCCCAGTCACACATCACTGCCAAAGCCCTCCCCCCTACCTAATGACAGCAATTCTTTTTTTGCCCCCTGCTAAGTCCCAAACCACTTACCACCATTGTGGGGCAGTGTGTAATTTGCATGTTTTAACTGGATGATTTCTATATTCTTGTACTATGAAGAAATAGCCTTCTCCTGGAAAAGCCAGGATAACGATTACACGCAGGATTTTGAGCTGAATTTCCTTCCTATTCATGGGAAAGATGAAGAAGAGCGTGTTGCCTTGCCAGACTGTGGTTTCTCTCCTTTGTGAGACTGCCTTACAGGTTAGGCAGTAAAAATATAATCACATTTCTTCCCGCTTTAGGATTCATTTCATGGTAACAGTATCCCTCCAGCCCGGTTTTTTTACATTGCAACGCATTATTTTCCCTAATATTTGCTAATTAATACATTCTGAAACTCAGCCACGCTCCTCTTTCCATCTTAGACCTCTTGCCTTTCTTTCTCTCTGAACCTTATTCACAGGGGGCAAGGCCTGGCTTCACCGAATGAGGGCTGGCAACCAGAGGCAGGAGACACAGGGGAGAATGAGTCTGTCAGACTCATTTGCTTCTAGGTTGTACTGCTGAATGTTTATTTCAGAGCTGGGAGGAAGCACAGTGGCTCCATTCCACTTCCTTGCCTGCATAACCCACTTGGTGCAGAGCCCCACAAACTCACTTTTCACTTTCACTGCATCACAGAATCATTAAGGTTGGAAAGGATCTCAGAGACCACCAAATCCAACCATCCACCTACCATTAGCACGCCCACTAAACCATGGCCCAGAGTGCCATGGAAAGTGCATCAGGGAAACAAACATTTTCTATAGTCACAATATGAATTTGGATTCTTTTTTTTTTTAACCAGCCCCCACTCTCTTTGTTCATTGATGTTGCCACCATACTGAATTTTATGGTTAGACCTTTATGCTGTCAGAAAACAAAATTCCCGGATGCTTTCATTTCCTTCATCCTCTTGTAATAAAATCATTTACAAATTTTCCCCAAGACTCGATTGGTCTCAATTTGACTGTAACACTCTCACCCACGTGTTTGCCTTCTGCAGCACCCCCTCTGGGGAAGCACTTTGTGCAGCACACAGGCAGGTGAGGCTCCCTGTGCAGCCATCTCACAAAACTCCTTCTGTGCACACTTCACAAAAACACCCTCCACCTCAACCCTCCTGAAATAGTGTAGCTGATAAAGCCTCTCTGCTTTTCCACTTTCCTAAAGATGTTTTTTTGCTTTTCAGGAGAGAAGGGAGGAGTTTCCTTGGAATTTTCTGAGTGCTCTGGCTCGCTCCAGGTGCAGAGCTGCTGCTCCTGCTTCCCTGCTTTCCTCCTCCTCACAGTAGTATTTGAAATGCCAAATGGGGAATATTACTAAACTGAAAGATCTTCTGATGAGTTTACTATTAAACTGTAACAGATGGGTCTGTCTTAAGCTCTAGGCATCAGGAAAGAAGGCCAATTTTAGGTACAAATTAGCTATTGAGAATATTTATAGATGGTAAACTCCTTGGGCACATGGAGCAGCCCTGTGAAGCAACAGCATTAATTGATTGCTCACCTTTCAACTGACACAGACGTGTGGATACACTGTCTTGTTTGTTCAGAAGAACTTCCAGTGAATCCAATACTGGATGTAACTTTATTTCACATTTTGCAGAGCACTTGGTTGTTCTTCCTGAGCAGAACTGCTGCCTGGCAGCAGGATGGCAAATGGCAGTAAACTGAGGAGGAATGGATGGGGAAGACACCACAGTGCCCTGATGAGTGCTGTCAACAGTTAAAATGTTTAAGAACTGTTTTGGTCTTAAATTAGTGCTGGGTTCCCTGATTACCATAGCTTTGGATGTATTGGGTGTTCTGTTATTCACCCACTAGTGAAAAATGGCTCTGAACTGAATTTCAGAGCAAGTGAAAAAACTCCTTCTACCAAAACATGAAAACATGAGATGAACAATGCTACCTCTGGAAGAAAAAGTGTCACGTATCATTTGAAGGAGGAAAGGGGAGAAAAGAAAAAGATAACTAGAACAAAGAGAGGTTGTGAAGGTCACAGCAAAACAAAACAGTTCCTCCTGAACATATTTTTCATTGAAATGTAATATCAGAAAACTGTGCAGTCATCTACTTTTTGCACACAACACCGTATCAAATTAAAATTTGTTATGATGATGATGTACATTAGGCTGGAGATAATAAAAATGTAACTTTATATCTGGCACAAGGAGAAAGCAAGCAACTTTAATATCCATCCAGTGATGCCAAAACCGAGCCGTGACACTGCTGTTGGAAGACATCAAACCAGTTAGGTGCTGTGATTCCCCTCAAGCCAACACCTGAATGCATCTAACAGCAAATCCTGAAGGAAGTCTCTGTGCTGAGGTAATTTTATTGCTCATTCATAGTGCCCTGCATTCGCTGGGCACTTAAAATAGACTCTTGTACCAGCAACCTTTTTATTATCCAAAGGTGGGGAGGGGGGAGAGAGAAGGGGGGGAATCACATACACACCAATCCTTTTTCTTTCTGCTGGTGAAGGGAGGCAATTCGATCCAACGTGGGCTGAAACCTGAGTAGGTCACTGTACACCATGATAAAATTCCCTAATCCCTGAGCCAAATTTCCCTGAGGGGGCCCTCCTACTTCTCCTTCACTTTCCAAGCTGACTTTTCCATTCCCTCTCTTGTCTTTTCCTCCCCTTCATCTCTTTCATTTCCCCTACCTTAAAGCCTTGATATCTGATCTGCTGCTGATGCTCGGGTTACAGTTTTTACAGCTTAGGCTGTCTATTGCTGTATACATTCCTTTCTTTCTGCTCGGCACTGATTACTTACCAGAGCTTATTTTACACTGGTCCAGATGAAAGCAGTTGAGAGGAAGGGAAACAGTCAGCCTGTTTGAACATTACAGATAGGAACCTACACAAGGGCACATTGTGCTCCCTGTCATTTCGTAGCAAGCATTTTGCACAGTGTAACCAATTTGTACCAATATTGGACTCCTCGGGTTTATGAACAACAAGAAGCCGTCTGAATTCACCAGGCAAGAAAAAGAGCCAACCATCGCCACAGGATTTTAACTTTCTCAAGAAGACAAAAATTCAAACCACCTTTCCCCCCCTCTCCCCTTTCCCCTCCTTGGATGACAGCAGCCAACTGTTCTACTAAAAATGCACAGCATATATAGCATAGTTTACATTGAAAGGTGGCCTGTGTTTCGTGAAGGATTCTGCTATCAGCTCTCTCATCCTCAACCAGAATCCACACTGGTTCAACATGCTGATTCTACCTGCCTTCAGTTTCTAAGTCAGCTGAAATCTTCAGCTTTCTGACCTGATGCAGAATTACCCTTCTTTAAAAAAGAGAAAGTCTCTACACAGCAGTGCTTAATACCAAAGCATTAGTTTAAAATTGTGTAATTTTTCTCCTTCACACAATGTTGTTTTTGTTTCTTCCTCACCCTTTCAGACAAACATCTGTTATACTGTAGAAGAACAACTATCTCCCAAACCGCTGAGTGTGCCTGCAGCCAAAATAAACATAACAAACCCAGAGGATCCAGCACAGTCAGCCTTTATATCCAGCCAGGATAACATTTCACATGTTTTGATTAAAATTAGCTAATTTGTAATTCTAGAACCTATGAAACTTAAAAGCTGCAGTCCATGTAGATGGCATCAGGCGATGCTCTAAGGGGCCAGTGCCCTGTGCCACGGACCTCTGCAGTCCTCCAGACTAAGGTGGGATTACAACAGGCAACGACTCTCAGTCTCCAGCGCCCGCATGGAGTCCTCTCCCAAAATAGGATGTGTCATGTATCTCCAAAAAATAATACTGCTCCTCGGGACTTGAAACCAGCAGTTTGCTGCCAGATGCACCCCACGGGTTATTTTGTTCTTTGCCCTGATACCGCTCCCGTCCACGTTTGCAGTGGATGTGGTAGAGCCGTGTCTGCACGCTCCTCACAGGCGGCAGGAGCAGGAATGCTGCCTTAGGCAAGGAAGGGCACCAACAGAAATCCATGGTGTGCAGAGAGGGGAGAAGGGAGGGGATTGTGAATTCCCGTTTCATTTTACACGGGCAGATCAATGCTCCAGAAAGCAAAGATATTTTCACTAGGCACCCAGCACATTTATATACTCCCGTATGTAGCATGCCCACTGTGAAACCTGTGTCATTTTCCAGGCAGGCAGTCCTCCACTTACAATCAGCCTTTTAATAAATGACATCTTCAAATTCAATGTCAGCAGCTTTACCTCGATGCTGTTTTAGTCACTCCTTCTGCACGTTACACAACAACAACAAGTTCAGCTCAAGTCTCACAATGCGATGTTCCCAACTTTGGGGAATTAGAGACCGAAACCAAACAGGCGCAGTAGCAACATAAAGAGAGAAATAAATAGATAGAGAAATAGAGGAATAGATAGAGAAATAGAGAAATAAATAAATAGAGAAATGGAGAAATAGATAGAGAAATAGAGAAATAGACAGAGAAATAGATAACTAGGTAAATATATAGGTAGATAAATAGATAGGTAAATAGATAGATATAAATAGATAAATAGATACATAGATAGATAAATAGATAAATAGATAAACAGATAAATAAATGGGACCCATCAAGCTTGTAGCAAAGACCTAACGATAAAAGAAGTCCCCAAAACAACGGGTTGGGGGTTTTTTTGTGCAATCGCGACCATCCTAACAGCTGGAGCAGCCGCCTCGACAGCACAACCCGCAGAGCACAGCTGGACGGGCAAGGGTCCCCGTCAGGCAGGACGGTCCCCCCGCACAAATGCGCTTGTACCGCAGCATCCCCCGCGCAGCCACCTCCCCGCACCAGCGCGGCTGCGGAGCGGAGCGCGGAAAGCAGCGGAGGAGGCGAGAGGGAGGAGGAGGAGGAGAAGAAAGGGGTCTCGGCGCCCGAGCAGCGGAATGATGCGCGGTTCAGAGCGGAACGCTGCACTTTGACAATTGAATTACACAGTTGCAGCCGGCTGCTGCAAAATGAGAGAAATAGGGGGTTTAAAAGAGGTCTTTTCTTTCCTCAACTTTAGGGCTTCCCTGAGGGGATGGCTATAGAAAAATAATAATAAATTTTAAAAGGCTCGTCAGTGGCACCCAAGGAGCTTAGAAGCCCAAGGAAGGAGAGTTATTTTAAAAAATTTAAATAAATCAAAGCTGGTCAATGAACAGGATTTGCAGCCTGTGAATTCGTCTCTGTTTCCAGCCCAGGAGGCGGAGTTGAGACACATTCAGTGCATCCTACCAAAAAAAAAAAATGACAAGAGATCCTTTCTTATTTCATTTCCACGCACGGATGCGGG
>JANHGL010006830.1:0-57205 GCA_024611195.1 Ceyx melanurus
GCAGAAAAGTGAAAGACCACACCTGCAGGGAGGAGCAGACAGGACAGGTGACCCCAAACTGACCAACGAGGTATTCCGGCCCATACACGTCATATCCAGTATATAAGCTCGGGGGTCCGGAAGTTCAGCCCTTATTGCCCTTCTTTTGGTCCCTTCTTCGCCCTGTTTTGGCCCTGCTCATCCTTTTTTCGCTTCCGGTCTACCCCTTTTGGCTTCGTCTCTTGTCTTCGCTCCCGAGACCCAGTGCCAGAGTCCAGCTCCTCCACAGCGTCCGTGAGGGTGACGTAATTACCATCGGGGGGAGGCTGGGTTCGGTATTGGCTTGGTACATATTTGTATATACTTCATTTTCATTTTTAATTAAATTGTTTTAGTTCCTTTTTTCTAATTACTAAGTCTCTCTCCTTTATTCCTTTTCTCTCCCCTTTGGGGAGGGAGGGGGGTTAAAAGAGAGCAGTGTGTTATCGGTCTGACTCCAAACCGCGACACTTGGGCAGGTGCCTTTCTGCTCACCAGCTGGCTAAGAGGCGCATGATGCAGCACATGGCAACCCAGGAGGGGGTGCTGGGTGCAGTTTGGGTGCAGCTGCTCCAGCAGCACCTGCAGAGAGCTGTGGCCATCAGGGACAGACCAGCTAAAAGGTGCTACTGGCTGAGCTGGACTCCTGTCACCAGGTGCAGGGTGCCAAGCCATGGTGCAGGGAGCCTGGGGGAACAGGCGTCACTCCAGAGATCTGTTGGGGTGCTGCATGGCCACAGATCCCTCCGTCCCCTCGCCCAGTGGGAGACTGTGGGGACTTGGTCACACTGGCAATTCTACCTCTGACACTTAGGTGCTGCTAAGAGCTGGACTTGCAACCGCAGCCACCCTGGCCAGGCCTGGTGTGGGGGTGTCACTTGGGAATCCCCTCCACCTGCAGCCCCCCTTCTTCCACAGGCTGTGAGGGGGATCCTTGTGCCACAGATGCCCCCAGTGCTGCCCCAAGGGCTGCTGCAGCTCCCTGGGGATATGAGGTCAGCTCAGACAGTGCAGCTCTGCCTCTCTTCACCTCCTCCATCCCCCCAGCAGCTCCTCCTTGGTAGTGGGGCTTGCAGCCTGCCCCAGGTTCCTATGGCTTCCCACGGGTGCACAGGGTGGGTTTGGGGCTCAGGGAGGTGGAGTGTGGCTTTGCTAGCCCAGGGTGCACCACTTCACGCTGGGGCTGGTACTGTGAAGTTGGGCTTTCCCAGTGGGTTCAGGTGGCATGGAGCTGTGGGGATGTGTGTGGCTGGGCTTCTTGCCGTGACTCAGCAGAGCAGTTGTCCCAGGGCTTGTCACTGGGAGTGTTTCACTAGTGCAGCTTTGCTGCTCTGAGCAGCGCTGGGGTTGGCTCAGCCTCTTGGAGGGGTGATGTGGAAGGATGAAGTACCTCAGGTTCACCAGTCTCTTTATTATGACTTTTTTTGTGTTGTGTCTTGCAGAAATATCATTCAACCCAGATTTGATGATAATGAAAATACAGAAAAAAGAAAAGCAGGTTTGTGACCCTCTCTCCTTCTCCCAACTCAGCTGACAAGGGCTGGGGCCCATGTCCTGTGTGTGAATTGTTGCAGTTGGTGTGTGGTGGGAAGGGGGGAGGGGAGGGCCTTGCATTTCAAGACAGGACCTCAGCTCATCAGGTCGGAATTTGACCTGAGCTGCAGCCTAGAGCGGGTGAGTGTCATGGGGGCAATTGAACAAGGTGGGCTTTATCTTCACTTATGGAAATGCTCTTGATGTGGTTGTGTTCCCTGCAGAGGAGCAACCCATCTTTTCTCTCAAAGTCCTCAGTATTGGTTCTTGCTAGAGCCTCATCACATCTGTGTTCCAAACTCTCACGTTTGCTGTGATCACTGTGAGTAATGGCATCCTCCAGGATTGGTTGCAGCTGGGAGATTGGGAAAAGCAGATCTGCAGGGCTCCGAGAGCTCCACCAGGGAATCTTTCCTCTCTCAGAAATAATCCCATCCCACCAACCTGCCATTTCTGAATTGCTGCATCAGATCAGAACTACCTGCTGCTCCAGGAGGAGATTGATGAGCCGGTGGGCTTTGTATTAACCGTGTGCAGAGGAAGAACCCGACCATGGGTGCTCTGGTCAGGGGAAGGGGCCTGTTCCATGTGTGGAGACCTGTTATGCCTGCTGGGGTGAAATACAACTGGAGGTATAGAACAAATCAGTCCACCCTGAGCTGATTTGTGGCTGTGCTGCTTTTAATGAGAAACCATTAAATTGAACATGGAGCTATATCTGTTGGAGCGCAGGGTCCAGTGCCATTTCAAGCTGGCTGCTCGGGGCAGCTGCAGCCCACGCTGTCACAGTAGGGTAACGGGGAGGAGGAAGGGAGTGGAGGCTTTGGGCAGGCTTTGTGTGCTGTTGGCTGCTCACAGCAGGCCCAGCACTGCAGGTGGAGGGAGGTGTGTGCACAGAGAGAGCTGCAGGAAGGGGTGAGGTTGGCAGCATGTCCCAGAGGTGCTGTGAAGTGGCAGAACCAGTCCCATGGCCAGGAGGGGAGCATGGCGGGTCTCACATATCGGTGCTGGGGGGTCACTCCTGCCTGGGAAGGCCTGGAGGGGAGAGCAAGGTGCTCTGGGGCACTGCTGAGGGCTCGCTCTCCTCTGGTAGAGAGCCCAGGTAAGAAATTCCCACCACTCCGCTGAACTAATAGAGCAGGTTTGGCTGCTCTGGAAATGGGTTTGCTGAAATTATATGGACTTTAGGCACAGCAAAGCCATCATACCCCAGTGTTTGGAAATTCTAGAGGGCTCAGCTGCCATAGTGGTTTGTATAACTGCTCCTGCAGATAATGTCTGGGAGAGATAGAGGCATGCCAGTGTGAGCCTGGAGGGGTAGGGGACAAGCTGCTCATCTCCTGAGCTCTCTGAACCAGAAGCAGTGTAGGACACTCCTTGCAGCACGGCATGGAGTGGGCTGCAGCACTCCTGGGGTCACCAGCTCTGCAAAGACAGTGATGGGGTGTCACCAGAAGGGTCTGAGCAGCAGCAAGGAAGGAGAAGACTTGGCCCAGCAGGGCTCTTGGGAGTACTCTGGGTTCCTGATCGATGTGGTGAAGGAGGTGGCTGCTCCCCAAGGTGGATGCCTTTCTGCCATGATCTGCAGACCCCACTGGGGAGCGCTGGAAATAAAGCTAGCAAGAGGTGCCATCTTATGTCCCTCTGGACACCTGAGCCCAGGACCTTTGTAAACAGACCCTTCATGGCACCAAGGAGGTCTGTTGCCTTCAAAAGTCCATTGGGAAGTCTCTCTGGAGAAGATGTTTGTGGGTTCCCAGGACTCTTAAGGAACATACGTTTCCCGATGTCTCTCTCTGCCAGCCTTTCACCTTCAGAAATTCCAGTTTGGTCATCAGGTAGGTGTGAGTTCAGGCCCATGGGTTACAAAGGTTGGAAATAGGTGGTGAGGGATGCAGCACAGCTGTCAGCTTCCTTTGGCAATTGGTTATGGACCTGCTGTCTTCTTTCCCAGGCCTGTGGCTGCCCTAATCAAGTGCCTTGTCCTGCCTGTGTCCACCACAAATGGGTTATGAAGCCTGGGCTGGAGAGCTGGGGTCTCACAGGAGACTGTCCTGGGAGGAGCTTCTCTCTGTGCCTCCTTGGTGCCTCCTGCAGCGTTGCTGCCCTTTCTGCACGGGTTGGGGTGGCATGTAACGCAGGGCACTGCCAGCTGGTGCATCAGATGAGGGGCTGTTGTGAGCACAGACAGGTCTGTGTTTGCACAACTGTTCTTTCTTAGTAACGCATGAAAATCTGGTGGATTTGTCACCAAACTGACTTACTCACAGAGCCTGTCTCTTCCCTCGTGACTTACCAGGCTTCATGCCAGGGTGCCTTCCCTGCTGGTGGGGGTGGGACAGGGGTGCCTAGCTACCCCAGGAGCAATGACAAGCAATGGATTTTCTCTGAGGGCTTCAGCAGCACCATCATTCCCTGGGCTTCCTTTCCTATCTGTGTCCTGTGCCTTCCTCGGCACTGAAGGGTCTTCTGTGTATTTCTGCCAACCTCTGATTTGTTGAATAAGCTGAGTAATATTGAAGTAAAATAAATGCAATTATCTCACAGTGCCTGTAAATCTCATTATTCTACAGCCATGGAAATGCTCCTGTCCCACGCAGACTGTGAGATTAGAGCAGCATTGCTCAGAGAGGGTGGGGATGGGAAGCCCTGTGACCACTTAGCTCCTGTCTTCTCCTTGGAGTGCTCCTCTGACTTGTCAGCCTGGGCCTGGAGGTGGTATGAATGGTGTGATCCCTAGTGGTGCGTGGCCAGTGGCGTGGGGAGGCCGTGGGGAACATCCTGCTTCAAGCACTCACTGCATAAAATCAAGGGGTTTCCTGTATTTTATGAGTCTCTCTTTGAGTACTGATGTCTTTCCTCTTGCAAATGCTGCTGAGGGCTGCTCCTAGAGCTCCCTGGGGCTGGAGCAGAGTCCTGACAGCAGTAGGAGCTGGTGCAGGGGAGTGGGAGATTCCTAGCCTGAGGGCACTTGTGACTCTGTCCTCAGCTATGTCCATGTATTCTTGGCCCATCCTGGGCTTTTTTTGTCATGGTGAGACTGTCAGCTGCTGGGTGCATGGAGGAGTTTTGCTCTGTTAAGCAGCATGTGGGTACCTGCGCTGGTAAAGAAGAAGGGCAGGGTGCATGGGGAGCTCATCCACAGCCAGGAGTGGTGGTCCTGATCCTCCCCCTGATGTCCCAAGGGCTCCTTGCCCTGCTGCTGCTCTGGCAGCACACTGCTGCACAGCCCCTCCTCTTTCCATGCTCTGCCTTCCTTCCTGCCCTGACAGAGAGAACAAAGCAGGGAGGACAGCCTGGCCAGCTCTGGGCAACAGCCTTGCCCTCTGCCCCTCCCATACCCTGTGCCAGCCTGGCTGGGTCACAGGACAGAGCTTCCCAGCGGTACTTGTTGAGGGCTTTGTCTTGGTGGATCATCTCAGAAATGGAGCCAACCCAACCTTCATCCCATGGTGACTGCAGAGCCTGCTCGAAGACATAACGGAGGGTGGCACTTGTGTATTTTTAGCTTCTGCTGCATTGCATTAAGAGCTGGAAATGAGGGGCGTGAACACCCAGTGACTAGAATGCAACAGCCCAGGCCGTGCCTGTCACTGCTGGGGATCGCAGCTGCCAGGGAGAGTCCTCAGCAGCCTGCTTGGCACAGTGTCTGCAGAAAGCCTTGGCCACTCCTGCTGTGGGACTCTACAGTTGCCCAAGTGGGTAGTCTGGGCCAGTGGCTGCTGGCATGACCATCTCGGGAGGCAGAGCTGTGTGACGGTGCCTGTGTCAGGCTGCTGGGTCTGGCTGGTGCCATGGGTGGGGTGCTGGGTGATCTCCAATCTCACTTGCTTCTTAAGACTCTCATCCTATAATGTCCACTTGGCTCCCTGTCCTAGATGGCCTTTCTTGGCCCCCCCATCTTCTCCCTCTTCCCTGTACCACCTTCACTTAGCAGTTCAGTTCCCACACGTTCCTCTTCTCCTCTGGCTTCTGCAGGTACCTGGCACAGGCAAGGTGAGGGTTTAGACCAGGTTCAGACTGCAGGCAGTCCCCCTAGCCCTGGGCTGCTGCTTGCCCTGGGCAATCACAGCTGCTGAACTTCACTGCTCCTGAGCCTCCTGCACACGTGCCAAGTGGAGTTTTAAACTGTTCCTTCATGTCCCTGTGAACCCAGCCCCGCTCTTTGCTGGGAGGCTCAGCCAGAGCCAGGGGTGCTGCGTGACCCACAGGGCCACGGCAGCTGGTGCTGCTCGAAGGCTTAGCACACGGGGAGCCCCTTAAGGGGGAAGGAACCTCTTTACCTCCCATCTCCTGGTACTGTTTTCCCCCAAGTCCTGAATAGAAACTAGTATGGTCAAATTGGGACTATAAATGAAGTGAAAGAATTTTAAGTTAAGGAAACATGCTATCAGGTCTCACCCTGACCTCTGCCCTCAAATGGGGTCATACAATTATAAATGATCTCTGTTAGCCTTCACAGCTCTCCGGAGAGGTTGGAAACATTTTTTTTCCCCCTGACCTTCTCTTTGACAGTAGTTAGACACATGGGACGAGACTTCGTGCTCTAGCTGTTGCTGAGGGATTTGCTTTCCTTTATGAAATGTAATTTATAGAAGAATCCTTTGGGAATAAAACAACGTACAAATGTTACCTAAAAGCGTATCCTGAAAATGTAAAATTGTTAACAATTGTCACCAGAAAAAATGCCAGTTGAGAGACAGTGCAAAGGCACAGCTCGAAGGATAAAAAGCATACTGGGTGTATGGAGGCTGCTTGGTCTGGTACCACAGGTTCAGAGATGGGCAGCACCTACCAAAACTTGGAAGTCATTGTCTTTACTTCACCCCTCCAAAATACCCCAGAAAAAAAACAAACCTGCTTAATAAGATGATCATGAAGAAGACATGTAGACAGTATAAAATGGTGTTCCTCTTTGTTCTTGATGATGATCATGAGAAGGGCTCAGCTGCAGTCTCAACTGAAGCTGTAGGAACAGAGAGGACACCCACTCTGGGAATTTAAAGTGAAAGTGTAACAAGGCAGGACAAAAAAGATTTTTTTTAGGAACCATTTGCTAAAAGGTACAGAGTCTAACAATACATTTTTCCCATGTATCTCAGGACTAAAACGCCTTTAAGAGGAGTCAGGGCAAATAAGCAACTGAGGTACCAAGTGCACACTCGTGGAAATGGGGTGTTGGCAGAGCAGCTGCTCAGGAAGGCTCCCAGCCCAGAGCCATCCCTGATGCCAGATGCATTGGAGAGTTGCCCTTAAATTAAAAGGTTTGATAAAGAGATTTTTGAGCTAAGTAACAAAAGCCACCAGGCTTTGGTAGTATTTACTCTAGAATTATAAAGGAGCCTAATGAGATTGTTGTGAGCTGCTGATAAAGTGTTGGGGGCTGTTACCCATCAGGGCCAGGTCAGTGGAAGGGGAGGTGTTGCAAATGTGAAATTAAAGGCTAGTAGGTTTACTTGGTTATTGGATAAATTGTTAGGAACTATAATAAACACTGCATTTATGCAGATACTCCACTGGTCAACAGTCAGCATGGCTTTTGTAATGCAGAGTTAGTCAGTGCAATCTACTGGGGATTTTAAAGATAACCAGACGGTGGGGGTGAGATTGCTCTGGGCTGGTTCAGTGCTCACAGGCTCCCAAATAATTGGTGAGAAAGTTCCCCACCGAATGCTTGTAAGAGGTCAGGCATTGTCTTGGTAAGAGGTCTTTCTGTGTGCTAGTGACTGGTTAAAGAATAAGAAGCAAAGTACAGGAAAAATGTCTCTGCTTTATGGTGTTGAGCAGGGGAGGAGGTGCCAGCTGATCCCTAAGATTCTGATTCCTGAGATTCATCTGAGATGCCAAAATGGAAAGAGAATCTGAAGAGTTGAAGGAAGTTCTTCTCCCAAGTGATAGGATGAATGGAAATGGGCCTAAGTTGTGCCAGGTGAAGTTTAGATTGGAAATTTGGAAAATATTTTTCTACTGAAAGTGTGGTGAAGCCCTGGAACAAGTTGCCCAGGGAAGTGGTGGAGTCACCATCCCTGGAGGTGTTAAAAAAACATGTAGATGTGGCACTTTGGGATGTAGTTTAGTGGTACTGGCAGTGTTGTATTGATGGTTGGACTTGATGGTCTTAGAGGTCTTTTCCAGCCTTAGTGATTCTATGAAGGGGTCTTAAGATGTGCCAAGTAATGCGTGTGGCGGAACCAGCCACACAAGTGTCTTCACTTGGGGCTGTTCCCTCTCCTGGAGGAGATAGTAAAACCCTGGCAGAGAATTTGGCATCTGCCTGCAGGCTGTTGCAGAGGAGTGTTCATTGGTTCAGAAAGGGAGAAGGAACAGAGCAGAAACCCTCCTGCTGCTGTATAGTATCTCTGTGATCAGGCAGCTCTGAGCTGTTGTGGTCTGGATGCAGTGCTGCTGCTGGAACTCCCATGCTGAAGTTGGATGGGGCCAGTGGTGAGCAGAGTTGACTGCCCTGCCCACTCCTGCCCTCCCTGCCAGCCTTGGGTCAGAACACTGGCCTGGAATGGGCATTGGCTGGTCCAGAGCAGCCATGGGGAGCCCACCTGCTGCAGCACATTTCCTGGGACTATAGTTTGCCAAGCTTAGGCTTCTGAATCTGGCTGCGCTTCTCCTTGTGAAGGGCGTCTGAAGGCGGTGGTGTGTCACTGCTGACTGCCACTGCAGACATGGTGGCCAGTAGCCCAGCCAGATCTGTGGGCATCCTGATGTCTCGTGGAGTTGTGTGCCTCAGGCCACTCAGTCTGGAGATGCTACTGCGGCAGAACTTTGTGGCACTGTGTCCCTGCCCGTGTGACATGGGCCTTTTGGGCCTTCACAGTTGGGAAGCAGAGGTGGTGGTTCCCTGCAGCACAGGGGCACCAGGTGATGCTCTTGCACTGGGTGATGCTCTAGCACTGGCTGATGCTCTGGCACAAGGTGATGCTCCAGGACCAGGTGATGCTCTGGCACCGGCTGGTGCTCCAGAGCCGAGTGATGCTCTGGCAGTGACTGTGCAGACACAGCATGCTCCTGACTGCTGTGCAGGACTAGCCGAGCTGCTGCAGGCAAACTGTGAGCCAGCTTTGAAGCCACTCGGGAGCACAGATAACCCTGGTGCTGCTTTCTCAGGCTTTTCCTGCTGACAAGAAGCCAGGATAAACGAAACCTCATTGAGGGGAAGTAGGAAAAGCTCATTCCCTGGCTCACAGCAGTGCACCGAGCTCTGGCTGCAGATGTGTTCTTGTGTTCTTGGCATCACAGTCTGGTGTAGATGGCAGGAGCTCACTCTGGACTTGTAGAATCATGACAAGAAGCCTTTTCCCTACAAGACAAACCAAGCAGCCCTGAGTGCAGAAGGGTTTCTGGGGCTGGCAGTTGCTTGCCTGCAGTTGGTGGGCAGGGAGCCTGGCTGCCCTGCCCCTCTGCTATCTGCACAAGCTCTGGCCATGAGCTGCTGTTTGATGGCCCTTTCATGGCAGGGCCTGCATCAGGAGCTTCTGGCTGCTCCAGCTGGAGGTAAGTGCTGCCAACTGGTACTGGTGCTGCTTTCCAGACACAGCAGGCTGTCACAGGGCAAAGTGCTGGGTGTGGGGTCTGTAGCACTGCCCATGCAGTGTGCTGGAGTGGACGTGTCTGTGCTCCCATCATGATGGGTTTGCCTAGAGGCTGGAAGGGCTGTTGGCAGTCAAGAGGAGGATGAGCTGGAGCAGGAGGATTGCTCACATTTTCTCAAACCTCTGACAGCTCATGGTTGTTTCTATAAAGCTTCCAGCTTCCTATTGCATCAGGGCTTGTGGCAGGCTGGGATGTCTTCATCAGCAATCACTGAAATGCCCTTTCCAATTTGCCCGAGCAGCACAATGCAAGCCCGAGACAGACCCCACAAAGTAGGTCAACGGTTTGAGACCTGCTCTCCTGACAGCTTTGTCAGCTTGTCTCTTGCGGTGGGGCCTGAGGATCGTGCTGGGCAGTGGGCATACCACTGGTGAGCAGAACCTGCCTGTGCTCTGTAGCCTGGGTTGGAGTTGTAGATGCAGACATCAGATAGGGCAGGGGGGAGCTTTGGACCCCTTGGCTGGTGTATACTGGTGGAAATCTTGAGCCAATTCTGATTCTCCCTACTCCACGCTGGTTTGCTGGTAATTGCTGATGCAAGCAACGAGAGGGACCTGTATCCCCATGCCTGTCCAGCATGGCTCAGCTCCCTCAGGTACAGGCTGTTGGGGATGGAGCTCCTCCAGGTGCTCAGCACCACTCCCAACCCCATTGTGGTCCAGTCTAGGTGGGCCAGAGAAGCCCTATCTGGCAGGGCTGGTGACATGACTTGCTCTTGGGCAGCACTGGAATTGAGATAACCTTGGATGCCTGTTGCTCTCTGTGTGGTCTGCCTGGAAGTGGGCAGCCCCTTGCAAGGCTGAGGGCTACCAGCTGGGTCTGGGAAGGGGTTCATCCTCCTACTGTGCAAGGATGATTAATATTTGCTTTTTGTCTGCTGTCTGTACTTGGTTGCTGTTCAGCACAGAAGCAAAAGGAGATCCAGGCTATTGGGGGTCTGGGAGCTTTGTAGCTAATCCAGTAAATTGTTCTGCCTGATCCCCAGCTTGTGAGATCAGAGGAATGTAAAGGCTGATACTGATCTTGTTGCCCAGACTGTGGGCTCAGAGGCAGCATCTGTAATACTTATTTTCTTCCAGTCCAGAATAAGTTCCCCTTGGTTTCTTGGGTGCACTTTGATGGCTTGTCCATGTGCCTGGAGGGCTGCTCTCCCCTCCCCTGGGAGCAGATGGGCAGTAGGGGCTGGGGCAGAGTACAGGAGGTGGCTGCATGTGGGCAGAGGGGCTAGTGCCACCTACCTGGCTGGTGCCAGCAGCCCATGGCACCCACCAACTTGTGGGTGCTATGTTCAGTGCTGGAAAGTTCGCAGGAAGTGAAAGCCGGAGCAGGAAGAGCCTGGAGGCTCCGCTTTCCTGGTCTGGAGGCAGCCCCTAGCAGCTCCCAGGAAAGGTGTTGGTCTAACACCCCTCTGCTGCCCCAAGCTCTGTCCTGGGGAGACTGGACAGGGCTGCAGGGCATTCCCAGTTCCCTCTTGCTGTCCTGATGGAATAATCCCATCTCTAGGCAAGAGATGGGAGGTCGCCTGGGCACGTGGGTTGCTCTGAGTCTCAGAGAGTGGGTTGTAGGGTGCGCAATCAGGGCAGGACTGTTCCCGGGGGCACAGCAGTGGGGCAGCCACCGCCACTCTGGGCCCGTGTGCTGGTGGGGAGCCAAAAGGCCTCTCTACCCTGTTGGCCTCCATGGCACAGGGAGGTGGGGTCCTCCCCTTTGAGCCACATCTGCCATGAGCCGTAGTCCCCTGTATGTGGCAGGATGGGAGCTGCGCTGTGCCCAGGCGGCTGCCTCCTGGGGGCTGGAGCAGCTGCTGTTCCCACACGTGGCATCCTCTTCACACGCCACCTTTCTGTTCTCTCTGCAGCCGCCGGGTGTGAAGGCGCTGAGCTGCTCCCCAATGTCGGGTGCCTGGGAGTGCAAGGCACAGGACCCCTTCGGTGGCAGCCAGGAGCTGGACCAGGTGCCCCAGACGGTGACAGTGATGGACATGGACACGGACAGCCAGTGCCAGTGCCTGGAGGAGGAGCCCGACAGGGGTCCCCAGAAGCGGACGAGCACCCAGAATGGGATGCAGGACAGTGGGGGAGGAGGCACAGGGGTGAAGAAGAAACGGAAGAAAAAGGATCTGGGAGAGCAGGAAGGGGGAGAAAAAGCAGCTGTGGAGGTGAAACCAAAGAGGAGGAGGGAGCCTAAAGAACCAAAAGAGCCTAAAAAGGCGAAGGAGCCCAAGAAGCCGAAGGAGCCCAAGCAGAGGGAGGTGGCCAAGAAGCCACGGAAACCTCGGGAACCCAAAGTCCCCAAGGAACCTAAAGACAAGAAGAGTGGCTCTGATCCTGCACCCAGAGCAAGACCCAAGAAGAGCAGGTAGGTGTTGGCGTGACCTTGTCTCTGTGCCTGGTGTGGACAGGGCTGTGGGCTCTGTCTGGGTCTCCATGTGCAGGGTGAAGAGGCTCCTCATACCTTCAGGAGGCTGGGATGAGCTCTCTGGCCACATAGAGATGGGACAGGCAGGTGCCTTTTGAGGCCTGAGACCCTGTGAGACCCCAGGTCCAGAAGAACACCAGAGAGTCTTGGCCTCTCCTTGGCCTGGTCTTTGTGCCTAGTGCCTGGGGTGCAGAGGGACCATAGGGAGGTGCCTTGGAAGGACAGTGAGGTGCTGTGTGGCAGTGGCCCTGTCATACCTGTTCTGGGGCCTGGGCAGAGGGTGCAGAGGGAGATGACCCTGACCCTGGGCTGTCTGTGCATGTGAGAATCCCCAGAGGCCAGCACTCAGCCTTCCCTTGGCTTGAGTCCCTCTGCTCCTGGGTGGTGGGACCTGCCCTTCCCTTGCTGCTGCAGAGCTGTGCTGGTAGCTGAGGCTGGTGGCAGGGGGAGGCCTGAGGACTCCACTGTGCTGCCAAGCCCAACGCCACCACCTCCGGTAATTCCTCATCCTTTTAATTAACAGACTAATTGGCCAGAAGCTCTGATTTAATTTTAATTGGGAATGTGCAGATATCTGAGCAGGTCTCAACAGCACCAGCATCATCTGGTTTATTGCTGTGGACTGGCAAGAGTAAGTGTTTTTGGAGAGTCCTGCACACAGCAGGGTTATAGACTGGGGTTGGGTCCTCCCCGTGCACTGTAAATAATGCATAGGGTGAATATATTTCTACTTTAAATGGGGTTAGTACAGGAGCCAGCTGGGAATTTTTCAGCAAAACCTTTCTTTGTTAGAAAACACACATTTGGTGGAGCTTCTTGGGGGCACTTCCCTGGTGATGGCAACTAGAATGGGCATCCCAGGGTCTGTGGGATCTGCCCACATCTCTCCTGCCATGCCTGACAGCAGGACACCTGCACCTTCCAGGAGGACCTAGGTTCACCTTGCTGTGTGGGAAGTCCAGCCTGTGGGTCCTTTTCTCAGCTTCCACAGCCCCTCTTCAAGCCTCTTCTTGGACCATTGCCTTGGCCTCTGGGTCAGCCACTGGCAAGCCCACCTATGGGAGGAAGGGCCATGGGGTGGGGGCACCTACGGGCATTTTGCAGGGCTGGGGGCCTCTGGCAAGCAGCAGTGAGGGTGAGTGCTCTGTGAAGATGGAGTGATTGCTGGGAGCCCTCTAAGTGGCAGATAATGGTGCTGTAATTTCTTCTAAATTATTTCTAATCATAGCCAACTAGTGGTTCATGAATTAAATAGTTGTTACTTGTGACTTACAAATCAATACCTGGGGAGTTATTGCACAGATGGAAGCAGTGCTCACAGGGCACTTTCAGGACCTCTAACTGAACCAGGGAAGCATGGCCAGCGTGGGTTTTTTTCCTGAATGGATGATTTTTATCTGCTTGTCTTTTGCCAGTCCCAGGCAAACAGCAGTTTTTCTCATTGAAGGGGATGAATCATCGGCACAGCTCTGAAACCAACAGTTCCTCTGCTTTTGGGCAGAGCTGGGATGTGTGTGGGGACAGATGGTGGGTCTGTGAGTGAAGAAAGGGACATTGTTCAGCCCAGGGACAGGCATCAGCTCTGTGGCAAGAGGGTAAGGATAGACCTGCATGTTGGGAGTGCTTGTTTCTTACCTTGGTGCTTCTCTGGTGTGTTCCAGGTGTGCTGGTTGTGGTGAGTGCTGGTTGCCACAAGGGTCCGGGTAGCCCTGAGGCCGAGAGCTTGCTGTGGGGCTGGGCTGCCCCTCGCCCATTGCATATTTGCAGGAATGTGTTGAGATCACCAGGAGTGGGGTCCAAATCCCCTCTGCAACTAGAGCAGGGAAGACAGTTGCCTGGTGGGACAGAGCCTCCCGCAGGCCCGAGGAGGTGGCAGGGACTGCCATGGTGGGGCAGTGGGACCTGTGTCCTCCCTATGCTCGTGGCCATCACAGGGCTTAACTCCGCTGGCTGAAGGCACAGGCCAGCGTCTGCTCAGCTGCTCTTTCAGGAGGGGACTCAGTGCTTTGGCTCAGGGAAAAGAAACCACAGGCTGGTGCAGCTTCTGTCTCAGAACTGGTGTGAAGGTTTGCCAGGGTCTGTCAGGGCTCTGTGGCACATGTGGGAGGTGGCCAGAAGGTTGGCCAGCACTTCTCAGACCAGGCTAGAAGGTTTGCCTCCAGAGTGCCAGGACCTGGAACTGCTGTTGCCTCTGGAGTTGCTGAACCATGTTCCTGACTTCAATCAATGCAGGACATGCTTGTGGGTGCTCTGCTCAGAGCAGGTTCCTCATTGTCCTAGCCTGCTGGGGGTGGTGTGGGTTGATCCTCCTCATGCCAGTGCTGGCCATAGGTCCCTTTCTTGGTCTCCCAGCTGGGGCAGAGGCTGCTGCACTGGTGCAGGAGCTGCCTCCAGAAGGACCATGTGGAGACCTCATTGTCCAAAGAAGGTGTCACCCTGCCTGGAGGAGAGAGGTTGGCCCAGTTCCTCCTGGCTCACTGCCACACCTGAGCCACTGTCCAGAGTGTCCTGACCTTGCACATCCTGGCTTTTGGTGCTGAAGGAGCAGTGAAGGCTGACCATGAGCTGAACCCCATCTTCTACAACCCCTGTGGGGCTGTTCCCCTGGCTGGTGGGAGCCTCCAGCCCCTTTTTGCCTCACACCAGCCGGGGGCAAGTGGGTCATTTCATCCCAGCATTCTAGAATTGGATGGAGAAACACTTGATGGTGATTAATGAGCATCACTAATCAGGACCCCTAATGTGGGGAGAGGCCCCAGGAACCTTGAACTGCCCTGTGCAGGTCCCTGCTAGCTCTCCCCCAGGATCCCTAGGACACAAACTAACTCTCAGTATATCTTGACAGCAAGGACACCCCTGTGGAGAAGAAGAAGAAAGGGAAGAGGAAAAATGAGATACCCGTGGACAGTATGGATTTGGATCAGGACCTCCTGAGCCCATCTGTGCAGAGCCCAGAGGAGTCTGCAGAGTCAGCTGACAGCCAGGTGTGTCCAAAGCCCTTGGCTGGCTGCTGGTGGGGGGAATCCTGGCTGCCTTGTGAGAGCTGGGCTCCAAGGCACAACAGTCAGAGCTTGCTTTCAGCAGTGTGGCTGGTAGAGCTGGAAGAGGTACCTGGTCTGCCCTTAGAATCATAGAATCATCAGGGTTGGAAGGGACCTTAAAGGTCCAGATTCCAGACTGAACAACCCCAACTCTCTCAGTCTGTCCTTATAGGAGAGATGCTCTGGCCCTCTGATCATCCTTATGGCCCATCTCCCCCATCTCTGCCTTTTCACCCCATACACAGAAGCGCCGCTCAGGACGCCAAGTGAAGAGGAGGAAGTACAACGAGGACCTGGACTTCAAGGTGGTGGATGATGATGGCGAGACAATAGCTGTGCTGGGAGCTGGGCGAACCTCTGCGCTCTCCGCCTCCACTCTGGCATGGCAGGCAGAGGTAGGGCTGGATGGTGACAAGGGGGATGCTGGATGGTGGGACTGGGGCCACAAGGCCTCCTGACTCACACAGGGTGTCCCAAGGGCGTCGGTGCAGAGGTTGGAGGATGTGGGGGATCCCAGTACAAGGATTGGGAGAGAATGTGCCGGTCTGGGAGGGTGCAGGCTGGCTCTGCAGGGACTGAGTGCACAAAGGGGTGGGCAAGAAGCTGTGCAGGTCCAGCTCTCCTCCTTCTGCTTGGTGACTTAAGGCCTCTGGAACATGCTGCATAGCTGGACGTGTCCCTGCATGTGTGACCCCCCCACTGCCCATGCCCACCTTTGCCTGCTGTCTCTTTAGGTCCGTGTCCATGAGGTCAGTCTGTTATTTTGACTCTGCCAGCTGAGGGCTTTGTAGGTACCAGGTCATTGTTCTCTGCTGACACTGCTGCTCTCCATCAGTGAGTGCTGCACTCCATATGGAGTGTAGAGATGCCCAGTCTGTCACCTGCTGTCGAAGCTGGTCTGTGGGCAGCATGGTGGGGATCTGGGCAGTATGGCTGGGACCAGCCAATGCCGTTGCAGTTCGCCTTTCTGCCCTTCCTGCTTTGCCCACTGCTTCAGTGCTGGCAGATCCCTCCTGCTGGTCTGGGCTGTGGATCCTGCAGCTTGTTACCTCTGGTTGCTAAAAAAAGCTGCAGCGTAAAGACAATGGTCACTAATTGTTTTCATAGTGATTCTGTGCCTTCCAGTCCCCTCTTCACAAGGCTTTGGTGTGTTAGTCAGCTCTGTTCTTCAGCCAGTAAATAAGACCTGGCCTGATGCTGTCTGTCTAGCCCACCCGGAGGGAGGGAGGGTTGCTGTGCTCCAGCTAGGTGCTGCTGGTGCTCCTGAGCTGCTTTCAGCTGGGACCAAGTCCTAGCTGCTCTGCTGTCAGTGACCTCTCCCAAGTGAGGTTTTCAAAATAGCAGGTAGGAATGGGTTACTTTGGCATGTGACCGTGCTGTCACCCTGCTTTCCTCTTAGTCCTGGGCTCCCACCTCAATGTGTCCTGCTTTATTAAGGCTGGGGTCTGACAGCAGCAGGGCTGTGTACTGAGGGAATGGGTCTGACAGCAGCAGGGCTCTGTACTGAGGGATGGGGTCTAATGGCAACAGGTCTCTGTATTGAGACAGTGGCTGCTCTGGTTCCTGCCAGCACACTTGGCCAGGCCTGGCCATGGCTGCTCCTGGGGTCAGCACTGACCTGGTGGGGCAATATGGAAGTGTGAGGCCTCAGGGCTGCTCTCCCCATGCAGCTTTCTCCCCTGGATCCTGGCCACATTCCTCAGCAGCACTCTGGGGCAGTGCAGGTCTTCTCCAGAAACTCACAGGCTTCCAGCAATGAGCCATGGACCTGTGTAAGCTGGCTGGGCTGTGGGCCAGCATGGGAGCTCCTGGTCGCAGGACTTTGGAGGTAGCTGCAATGGCAGCGCTGTGCCCCTGACCGTGCTCACACAAACCCGTTGTGACCAGGGTCAAGCTGGAGCCCAGTGGTGCCAGAGTGGATACCTGGGTGTGAGCTGCAGCCCAGCGGCTGCAGTGTCTCCATCTGCTCCCCTTGTCTGTGTTACCCTGGCCTGGGGCAGAGCTCCCCAAACAAGGCAGAAATTCCACTTAGGGACACTGGACTGCAGCTGTGGCAGGCAGAGCTGCTGTTACCCTGCTTGCTGTGTTGCAGTGCTGGGTCCAGCGTCCTGCCTTGCACCCCAAGGCAGATGCCAAGGCAGTGGTTGGTTGAGGGCTGGGCCATGGAGGGGTTGCTGCAGCCTTGGGCACTGCCTTGGCTTTCCCACAGCCTTTTGGGAGGGTGGTGTGGGATGCCCTGGCTTGTCTGTGCCTCCAGCCTGCCCTGTGCCTTTCTTAGAGGATCTTTCTAGTCTGAAAAGGGACATCTCAAAGCTGCTTTGCTTTGGCAGAGCATAGGCAGCAGGCGAGTGTAGCTGGAAAACAGTGCTCTGCTCTTCCACCCCCAGGAGCCTCCTGAGGATGATGCCAATATCATTGAGAAGATCCTTGCCTCCAGGATGGTGCAGAAGGAGGTGAGTGGCAAAGATGTCAGTGCGGCTGGAGATCCCTGGGCAGGGGAGAGGTGGGACCTAACTGTCTCATACAGCAGGGACATGGGACAGAGCAGCAGTTGGTGCTTCCATGCTGTTCCTTGCACTCGCTTTTCGCAGGGTGCTGCTGGGGTACACCTGCACCTGCATCTTTATGAGTTGGGGATCAGTGGGGTGCCACTCCTGCCCTGGGCACCAGAAAGCCTCTGGAGAGGAGTCAGATCTGGGCCGGTGCCCAGGAGGTGCTTGAGTACCCTGTGCTCAAGAGTGGTCTCACACCACACTCTTTGGGACCACTGACCCTCCAGGGCAAACAGCATGCAAGTGACTGGCTATCCTCACTGCCCATGGGGCTCATCCTGCCTGGAGCCTGCATCTGGGCAGGGGATGCCCATCTGCATCCAGCCCACAGAGGATGTCCTGCTCCTTCTGCATGAGCTCTGACTGTCACATCTTCTCCATCCCTTGGTTTAGGCTCATCCCGGAGGCCTGACGTTTGAGCTGGAGGAGTTCTACGTAAAGTACAGGAACTTGTACGTGAGGCGGCGTGGTGCTCCGTGCCGCAGCAGCGGGTCCCGTGCATGAGGGAGTGAGGGCTGTGTGCTCCCACTGCTGCCCCCCCCGGTGGCAGCCCCAGCATCCCTGTCTTGATGCCCCTGTCCTCCTGACGGCCCCGGTGGTGGGAAGTAGGAAAGCCACTGCAGCCGCAGTGCTCAGCCTGGGCCTGGAGCTGGGCCATGGCTGCCTCCAGTGCAGGATTTCACGTGGCAAGGCATAGGCTGGGTGTTCCCTGTGTGGCTGGGAGATCCCTGCTGGTCTGTGTGGCAGGTGGGATTGGGCCCAAAGGCCTCTTTGGTCATGTTATCTTTTTCTCCTCTGCAGCTCCTACCTCCACTGTAAGTGGGCAACGCTGGAGGAGCTGGAGAAAGACCCCAGGATCTCCCAGAAGATAAAGCGATTCCGGAACAAGCAGGCTCAGATGAAGCACATTTTTACTGAGGTGAGAGCTGAGCATGGCAGGCAGCAGTGCAAGCAGCATGCCTCTGGTACCTCCTGTCCAGGCAAGACCAGCCCCAGGGCCAAAACTCTGCTCTGGGAGTGGACAGGCAGGGCTCACAGAGCAGCTGGTGCTGCCCAGAGCTGACATGGTGGCAATAACCCAGCAGCAGCATGGCATCTCGAGCTTTCTTGATGGTCTGAGCTGGGGCACAGCACCAGAAGGTGCATGGGTGGAGATGCTGGAGCCAAGGGGCCACCCATGACAGTGCCCTGAACATCTGCGGTGTCACTGGCAGAGGTATGGACAGGGTGACAAATGTCACTTGCCAGGTAGTGCCAACCCTGGAAGCATTGCTCAATAGGAAGGAGGGCAGCGTGCCGTGCTGGAGGTGTTTTCATGGTGAAGCAGTGCTATGGGATAGAGGAAGCTATAAATACTTGGGTTTGTACCTGCCAGTTCTGCTCTATAAGCAGATTAATCTTTAATATGAAAGGTGTTCTATAATGTATTTCACTGCTCTGAAGACAGTTGTTGGATCTCCTCAAACTGCCCCTTACAAGTTTAAAGCAGGCCAGTAGGCTATGAAAATTTCTCAGTGGATGGAGTTGGAAAGCTGGGGGTGTGTGTCAAGTTTCTCACTCCTGAGTCTGTTTGGGGTCTTTCCCAGGATGCAAAGAAAAAGCATGTGTTGGAACACACTGTACCACTAACAATTTATCAAGGAGCAAATGCTCCTTCCTGTGACTCACTGTGGCTTGGGGATCTGTGAACAGAGAAGCCTCTTTTTTCTCCTTCCCAGGCCCTAGATAGTGTTGTCTGTCCAAGGACCACTCTAGTCTGAAGCCAGCTCTTCCCCAAGCGTTCCTGGCAGGAGGATCAGCCCTTGCCTCATATGCAGTTGCTGCTGGTGACTGCTGAACTGAAGGTGGGGAGACAGAGAGAGTCCCAGAGAAAAAATGAGGTGTGATCCCTTGCAGAGGAGCAGAGTTCATTGGTGCTGTGTGGCTCTGTGCTGTGGCAGTCACAGCTCTGGATGCTGCACATAAGCTGGAGCATACAGCTCAGGGGCCAGATGGGCTGGAGAGGATGTTCCTGCCTCCCAGCAAGGGCAGTGTGGAGCCTGTGGTCACTCTAAAGCAAGAGCTTTGCCTTCTGTGGGGCTTCTGTGTCCTCCCTGCCCAGAGACAGATGCCGAGTACCTGCATCCAGGGCCCTTAGTGTGCTGTGCATCGTGAGCAGCATCCTGGGGACAGATGCCCTGCAGCTGTTCACTGGTGCCCGCCATCTGTGTAACCCTGGTATCACCTTGAACTTAGTTCTTTTTGCTGTTGCAGCCTGATGAGGATTTGTTCAACCCTGACTATGTGGAGGTAGATCGAATTCTGGAGGTGGCTCACACAAAGGACCCTGACACTGGGGAGGTGAGTGGCTGCATTGCTTGCTTGCCTTGTGGAGGGAGGATTGGCAAGAGTCCCAGACCTGTGAAATGCATTGTGTGTCATCTCTGAGCATCTTGAAACATTCCCAAGTCTTGTGTGGTCCTGTCTCCATGGACCCCTTGGCACAAGGTTTAGTGGAGGATCACTGACTGTGTCTGTGACTTGTCGAGGGTCGCAGTCTTAGCCCACAAGCTGAGGCTGAGCATCTGGGAGCCCTGTGCTGTCTCTGAACCTGTCTCTCCATGCTGCAGGAGGTGACTCACTACCTGGTGAAGTGGTGCTCGCTGCCCTATGAGGAGAGCACCTGGGAGCTAGAGGAGGATGTTGACCCAGGGAAGATTAAAGAGTTTGAAGCCCTCCAAATCCCTCCAGAAATCAAGCACATGGTAACGTACCTAGAGGTAATGTACCCGGCTGACAGCTCGAACCCCTGGGCAGCCAGGGACTGTTTATGTCTTGTCAAGGTCCACCAGCACTGACCCTCTTGTCCCTGCTGCTGCAGTGCAAGCCCCATATCCTCTTCTTGGATGGGTTAGTTAGCAGGATCTCAGGATAGGACCTGGAGGCCAAGACCTTGCTGTCAATCAGCCATCAAGGACTGTTCTGAAGTGGTGTCCTGATGTGCAGTCCCAGAAGCAGAGTCTGGCCTTGCTTTTAGCCTCTTCCTCTCCATGGACCTTGCTCCTGCTTTCTTCTCTTAGGAGCGCCCAGCATCTGAGTCCTGGCAGAAACTGGAGAAGTCCCGGGAGTATAAGAACAGCAACCAGCTGCGGGAGTATCAGCTGGAGGGAATGAACTGGCTGCTCTTCAACTGGTATAACAGGTGAGGAGGGGCTGGAGCCCTGTGGCCCCCCAAGGAGCCCTGCTGGCACATGGTCCCTGGTGGGCGCAGTCACAGGTGGGTGCAGTCACAGGAGCAGCAGAGCTGACAAACAGGGCTGGCAGAGCAGCCACTGGGACCTTCCAGTGCTGGAGGAGCAGCCAACTGCCAGTTAATTTGGTTTGGTTCAGCATTGCAACTGAGACTTTAGGAATGTTTCTCCCTGGTTAATGCTGATGAGTCTTGGAGATGGTAGGGCATAGCTATGGGTCTAAGATACACCTGAATTTTTATATTGGTCAGGCTACAGTTGACCCGTTCCTGTGGCTGAACTTTGCAGTTGCAGCAGGACATTGGGTGCATCTTTCATTAGCTAGTGTGCACCCAAAGGACAGCATCTTTCACACTAAGTTCATCATCTTGCAAGAAGTTAGGTATTCTGGCTTACCCAGATGGGTTTGGGCCGCTATACTAATGTACTTCCACTCTCTATGCTGCAGGGTCAGATAGGTGTGGGTGGTGGTGATGTGCCTGACATCCCATCGAGGAGTTGGCAGCAGGGTGCTTCCTGCCCCCAAGAGCCATGTTCATGTGCCCCTGTCTCCTGTCTTCCTCCATCTCTGCAGGAAGAATTGCATCCTGGCTGATGAGATGGGGCTGGGGAAGACAATCCAGTCAATCACCTTCCTCTCAGAAATATTCCTGATGGGCATCCATGGACCCTTCCTCATCATCGCACCTCTCTCCACCATCACCAACTGGGAGAGGGAGTTCCGCACCTGGACAGAGATGAATGCCATCGTGTACCATGGCAGCCAGATCAGCCGGCAGATGATCCAGCAGTACGAGATGGTGTACAGGGACACGCAGGTGACTGAGGCACTCAACACGCCCAGGGTGCATCTCCCAGCCCCGGCTTCCCTTATGTGGGAAGCACTGAGCTGCATCTGGAGCTTGTGGTTCATCGGGAAAGGGGATCTTTTTACACCACTTTTTTTTTTTGGCACGGTCTCAGGGTGTGCTGTGGACAGGTGAATGGGCCCAACTCATGCAGAAAGGGGAAAGTAAAAAAGAGCAGAGCTGCAGCCACAGTTCCTGTTCAAGCCATTTGTCTGCCCTGAAGCGGTGTCTGGCTTGAAGAACTATGGCCTGCAGCTAGAGAGGAGGCTAGTGGAGGCTTGTAGGAATCTGCCAGCTGCTTGAGATAGAAGAAATCCCAGCTAGGACCCAGCTGTAGCACTGATATGTTGACAGGATGTCTGGCAGTGCCCTGCTGCCCTGAAGGAGTCAAACACTGCATATTTTTATGTCTCCCTAGGGTAACCCTCTCCCTGGGATCTTCAAGTTCCAGGTGGTTATCACCACCTTTGAGATGATCCTTGCTGACTGCCCGGAGCTGAAGAAGATCCAGTGGCGCTGCGTGGTCATTGATGAGGCACATCGATTGAAGAACAGGAACTGCAAACTCCTGGAGGGGCTGAAGCTCATGGCCCTGGTGAGCATGTCCTGCCCAGGTTAACATGAGAGCAGGGCGGGCCAGAGATGGCCATACCTAGCAGTCAGATGCCACTGCCAGCTGCTCAGACACAGTGCCAAGGCTGAGAGCTCCGTGTGAGAGGGCAAACCATTTAGAACCCATCGGGTCACTGAAGAGTGCCAGTGGTGTGAGGGTTACTTTGATGGGTGGCCCTGGAGCCATCACAGAATACTGTCAGCTGAAGTATAACATCAACCCATAGCAGGCCGAGTGCCCCTGTGCCTCCTGTCTGTGCGTGTTCCCTGTCAGGATGCTGCCTGGCCTGGCTGTGCAGCATAGGCTGCTGCAGCCCATGGTGGCCAGTGCCAACTCACTGTGCTCAGCACCCTCTGGCCCTGCTGTGCCTGTGGTGGGCAGGGCTGCAGTGTTCAAGCTCGTTTCTCAGCAGCCATGGGACGAGTCCATACCAGGGGTGACGGTGCAGGACTGCACGTGGTGAAAAAGAGATTAACAAGCTGCTCTGAGACCTGAGTTTGGATGTCCAGCTCCTGTATGTCCCAGCACTGGGAAAAGCAGCACTGCTGTTTACTGGACTGTGGACCATGAGCCCTGCTGGCCTGTTGCTCTGTCACCCTCACTGTGAAAAAGTTTTTCCTTGTATTTACCCTAAACCTCTTGTGCTCTAACTTACTCCCATTGCTTCAATTGGATGACATTGAGAAGAATCTGGCTCCATCCTCCCTAAACTCATCCTTAACATATTTCTAGACATTGATGAGGTCCCCCCTCAGTCTCCTCTTCTCCAGGCTAAAGAGCTCCAGCTGTCTCAGCCTCTCCTCATAAGGGAGATGCCTCACTCCCTTAATCATCTTGTTGGCCCTGCACTGGACTCTCTCCAGTAGTTATTTGTCCTTCTTGAACTGTCCTGGGAGCCACGAGACACTGTTATGTGTCAGTAGCTGGGTTAGGTCTGGCGCCATGGCCAGAGAAGCCTTTCAGGGAGGTGCGTGCACTCCTAGGCCACCCAGAGTGTTCCTGAGGCTGGAAGACAAGGAACATGATGGTCTTGGGACCCCTTGCATCCAGCCAGTGGATCAGGACCCTCAAATTGTTTTCTGTGTGTGTCCAGGAGCACAAGGTGCTGCTGACAGGGACACCCCTGCAGAACTCGGTGGAGGAGCTCTTCAGCCTCCTGAATTTCCTGGAGCCACAGCAGTTCCCCTCAGAGACAGCTTTCCTGGAGGAGTTTGGAGACTTGAAGACAGAGGAGCAGGTACCTAGAAGAGTGATACTTGTGACTGTTAGCACATGCCACTGGGACACCTGGTTGCCAAGCCAGGCATGTACTCAGACATGTGCTTCATGGAAGTGAATAGGACTCCTTGTGCCAGGAGAAGCAAAGTTGTGACAGAGACCCAGTGCTGCTTTGGAGCAAAGAGACCAGCCTGTGCCAAGGCAGAGGTCTCTCCCTACCTAGCTCCTTGCTTCCCCTTGCATGCCTGGGCAGCACAGCTTGCCTGACTGTCCATCAAGGTCTACCCCTGAGATAGGCAACAGTGGAGTGCAGTGAGGAGATCAGCAAGTCCTTGTACCACTAGCCCTTGTCAGGTTCCCCTGGGGAGCCATCGTCCAAAGTTCCTGTTGAGTGAGGGTCTCCTGGGCTGTCTCACTGCCATTTGAACATCTAGCCTAAGTGAAGTTGCACAAACATCATAATTCTGAGGGAGCAGGCACAGGCATGTGGAGCAGCCATCATGTCAGCTGCTATCATAGCTTTCAGCTCTCCTCCTACAGCAGACACTGCCAAGGCTGCCAACATCAGAAGCCTGTTGAGTTCATGGTCCAGGGTTGTTCACTCATATGCCTGCCCCAAGGAAGCCAGACCCTGAAGTTGTCCTGGTTGTCAGCAGATCAGGTGCTACAGGGTCATTTATAGTAGATTTCCAGCCTGAGGAGGCCCTAGTGTTAGAGGCCCCTCTGCTGGTGTCACCGTGTGCTTACCGTGCAGTGAATCTGCGCTTGCTCTGATAGGTGAAGAAGCTGCAGTCCATCCTGAAACCCATGATGCTGCGGCGGCTGAAGGATGATGTAGAGAAGAATCTTGCACCCAAACAAGAGACCATCATTGAGGTGGAGCTGACCAATATCCAGAAGAAATACTACCGGGCCATCCTGGAGAAGAACTTCTCCTTCCTCTCCAAGGGTGCCAACCAGCACAACATGCCCAACCTGATCAACACCATGATGGAGCTGCGGAAGTGCTGCAATCACCCGTATCTCATCAACGGTGAGGGTTGTGCACAGGGGGTGTTGGGGGGACAGATATCACTGCAATATTTACTGGTCACTATCTGCAGAGCTCACCCAGCTTAGGTGCCAGCTCATGCAACCTGCTGCGGGTATGATTGTGCCCACCAGCACAAGATGCAGTGATCTGCCTTGTTGCCCTCACAGGAAGCCCAGCTCCTCACAAGTGCTGCTTGCCAGTGGGCATGTCAGGGTGTTGAGAAGGCTCACTAGGTTTGGGCATGTTCTGAGACCCTCTCCAGAATCCCATCCTGGCTTGTCCTGCTAAGAGCTGATGCAAGCCCTGGAGAAGAAGTAGAGTCACAGATTGGAGGGGCTTCTGGAGGTCTCTAGCCAACCTATTTCTGATCAAGTGTGTGGGTTCTGTTCCTCACATGGTGCCTTTCTGATGCCCTGGACTGGAGACTGGGGGCAGCTGCACTGCCAGACTGACCAAGAGCTCACGTCCCTTCTCATCTGGTAGGGGCGGAGGAGAAGATCCTGGAAGACTTCCGTAAAACACACAGCCCGGAGGCACCAGATTTCCAGCTGCAGGCGATGATCCAGGCGGCTGGGAAGCTGGTGCTCATTGATAAGCTGCTTCCCAAGCTGATTGCTGGCGGGCACAAGGTGCTCATCTTCTCCCAGATGGTTCGCTGCCTTGACATCCTGGAGGACTATCTCATTCAGAGGCGGTCAGTACAGGCTTCAGCACTCACCAGAGCTCATCCTCATCACCTCAGTCCTGCTCTGTAGCTACACAATGGAAACAGCCCAGGGTGGGGATTTGGCCGTTGTGTGCCCATGTACCAAAAGATCTGAGTTACAGGCTGCTGCTGCTGGTGGGTGCAGAGATCCCAAAGCTGGACAGCTCTGACCTGTCCCATTCCGTATTGCCCAGGCCTAGTCCTTCGGGTGACCAAATGGAAATAAGCCCTTCCCTTCGTCCTTGTTCCCACGAGCCCCAAATCCACTCACTGTGCACGGGGTAACAATGATTTTGCCATCATAAGAGGAACAGCTCCGGAACGGCCACAGTGCACCCAAGCTGATGGGGCCTGAGTCTCCACCTGCACAGGTCGTGCCAGCGAACCACACACAGCATGGGGACAGGAGCAAGGAGGGGGTTGTGAGCAGAGGCGGCAAGGCCCTGCCGTGACCCCACTAACGCCTCTTCCTCTCTCGGAGCAGGTACACCTACGAGCGCATTGACGGGCGGGTGCGCGGCAATCTGCGTCAAGCCGCTATAGACCGCTTCTGCAAGCCCGACTCAGATCGCTTCGTCTTTCTGCTGTGCACGCGGGCAGGCGGGCTGGGCATCAACCTGACAGCTGCTGACACCTGTATCATCTTTGATTCTGACTGGAACCCACAGAATGATCTCCAGGTAATGGGCTGGGCTTCTAGGAGGTCCTGTACATGGCTCCCATCTCTCAGGGAGTCAGGGGGGAGCAGCAGCACCTGTCTGTGCTGGACATTGGGTGCCATGCTGGGAGAGACAGTGGGAGTGCAGGTGGAGGGGACGTGCCATGGGGGAGATCATGTTGGGGCTCTAAAAGTACAGGTGGGCCACAGACCAAGCCACCTATCAATTCTGTCCACCAGCACTGTCCATACCTTGTGTTGGAGGGGGTGAAGTGTTGGGTGCCCCCACCTGCAGAGAGCCACAGCTCCAGCAGGAGCCCCTGGTGCTTGCCTCAGGTGCAGGGGTCTCCAATCCCTGCTCCACGACTGCACTAACCAGCACCTGCTAGCAGAGCATGGCCAGATCAACCACAGGCACCAGATGAGGGTGCTCTAGTGGATGGGAGCTGACTGGCCCAGGTGAGTGACTGGTGGGTGATGTGGTGCAGGGTACTCTGGTGGGTGGGAGCTGACTGGCCCAGGTGAGTAACTGGTGAGTGCTGGTGCAGGGTGCCACAAACCACACACTCCCCATCCTGCTGGGCTCACTGTGCCTGATGCTGTGCCCTCTGCACTCCCAGGCGCAAGCTCGCTGCCACCGGATCGGGCAGAGCAAGGCGGTGAAGGTCTATCGCCTCATCACCAGAAACTCCTACGAGCGGGAGATGTTTGACAAGGCCAGCCTGAAGCTGGGCCTGGACAAGGCTGTGCTGCAGGACATCAACCGCAAAGGCAGCACCAATGGGGTAGGTTGGCTGTCAGAGTGGGGCAAGTGATACTGCAGAGTACTCTGCAAGTTGAAGCAGAGATCTGGGGATGCTTCTGCATATGGGGAGCCTGGTCCTCCACACTGTCATTGCTGCTGTTTTGCCTGGTGGGCTGTCCTGGCACTGCCACAGCTTGGGGACACGTGGTGCTATGTCTAGGTGACATGGTCTGAAATTTGTAACAATCTCTCAGGCAGCATTTTGAAGTGACCTCTTTGCTGTAGCAGTTGGAGGTTGGGGCTGTCTTGGGGAATCTCTGCCCTCCCTCCTGGGACAGAGGGAAGAACCTTCTGCTGTGCAGTGTGCAGGGCAGCTGGCCAGGTTGGTGATAACCCCATGTTTTGAGTAGGTTCAGCAGCTCTCAAAGATGGAGGTGGAGGACCTGCTGCGGAAGGGTGCCTATGGCGCTCTCATGGATGAGGAGGATGAAGGGTCGAAGTTCTGCGAGGAAGACATTGATCAGATCCTCCAGCGCAGGACACAGACTATCACCATCCAGTCTGAGGGGAAGGGCTCCACCTTTGCCAAGGTGTGCTGGGCTCCACTGGGAGGGAAGGGGCTCACCTAGAGTTGGTGGGGGACACACTGGGACCATGCAGGGAAGCAGTAGTGGTCTGACCTCTTATCTTTGTGTTGAGACATGTCTGCATAGAGTCCAAGCTCTTGTGCCTGTCCTTCTGCACCCAGGAGTGAGACCTTGCTGGAGCACAGCAGCAGCTTGGTTTCCTGTTTCAGTGGTGGTCAGCAGAGCATTGAAGTAGGGGACCACCAGCCTGGGTGGGTGATGTGAGGCTGCCTGGGAGGCTCAGCTTGCCAGCTTCCCCTTCCCCGTTGCATGGCTTAGGCTCGTGACAAGGCAGGGCAGGAGCTGTCCTCCAGCTGGGAGACAGTGCTGGGGTGAACTGTCACTGTCTGGTGGTATGGGCAGATGCAGAGCTGCTTTTGTGTCCCAGTCGGGGCACGGCAGGGTGGAGGGTTTGCTCTTCTGCTGGGCTGAGAACTCGTGGCCATGGCAGCAGGCCGTGCCTGGAGCTGTGTCAGCCCTCTCATCGGGGAGGATGGGTGACTTCAAAGCCTGGGAGTGCTCCAGTCCTCAGCTGGCTGGTCTCCTGAGCATTTTTGATTTGGAGTCTCTCAGCTCCCCTCTTTTGGACACCGGTGCTGCCTCAGTGTGGTGCTTTGCCAAGCAGAAGTGCAGGTGGAGACCTGGGCTGCCAGCAGTGTGGGAAGGAGTTGTGGTACCTCCAACACAGCCCTCCTGCAGCACAGCCCAGCGCTGTCTCCAGCCTCAATCATCTGCTGCCCTGGGACCTGGCTCCGCAGGGAGACCTGCAGGGTGGCGGCCGAGTCTGGCTATGCAATGCCTGAAGCTGCTGTGCCATGGGTAGCTGGGTGTCTTGGGGCCCTGACATCCTGCAGGAGAGATGTGAGGAGCCAGCTCTGTGCCGTGCTCACTGCTGATGTCTGCTGAGGGCATCAAGGACCACCTCTCCCTCCTCCCCTCACAGGTGACCCAGCTCAGGTTGCATTTCCATTGGGTCAGGCAGGACCAGGGAGAGAGGGGCTCAGCTCCCTTAAGCAAAGAGCCCCCTGTCAAAGAGTCCCCTGGCATGTGTCAGCACGGTGTGTAAAACCCCATGGCAGCGAGACTGTGCTGCAGACAGATGTTTGGGAACCTCTCTACAGGGGAAGGCACATCTGGATGGCCTGTTTTCACTCCTTTTCTCTCACAGGCCAGCTTTGTAGCATCAGGAAACAGAACTGACATTTCTTTAGATGACCCCAACTTCTGGCAGAAGTGGGCCAAGATCGCAGAGCTCGATACAGATGCCAAGAATGAAAAGGTAGGATCCAGCTCAAGGCCTGTGTTCCATACCACATGTTATGGTCTCCGTGCAGGAGCTGTGGGCTCCCGAAGGGTCATCAGGAATTACTACAAGGCAAGACGTGCCCAGGAGTGCTGGCTAAAGCTCCTGTTACTTCAGATGCATGCTGGATTGTGTCTACCTGATATTTCAGGGTGCTCACTCTGCGCTCCCAGCTACTCCCAAGCCTGGTTAAGGGGTGACAGTTGGGGATGCTTCGTGAGGGGAAGGGAGGCTGAATCAGCCAGCACAGCAGTGTGCCTGTGAACCCAGCAGACTGGTGGGACTGCCTGTTCATGAGCTGGAGCTGTGCTGTGCTCCCCACAGCATGGGCAGGACAGGAGTGCTCACAGGAGTAGCTCCTGCTGCTTCCTAGTTGGGTGCTGGCAGCCTGGGCAGCTGGCCTGTCATGGAGCAGTACCAGGACAGTCCCATGCTGCCCTCCAAGTGTCAGCTCTGATATCCCCACTCCCTGACTATATCACCAAGCCCAGGGACCTTCATTCACTTGAGGTATGCCAGGGTCAAGCTGCTGTCAGCCCTGTCAGGGCACAAAGGGGCTTAAGTACCAGCCCTTGGCTGTGGCTGGGTATAGGTGGGGTGGGCATATGGGGAAGACATGTACCATTCCCCAGTGCAAACCCCAGTCTGTGTTAGCCCTGCTACCCTGGGCAGAGGGAAGCATTTGACGTGGCACATCATTTCACTGCAGTCCCCTTGGCTTCCACTGGCCTAGGTCTCAAGTCCATGTGAAGGGGTAGTGGACTGTAAATGGACGCTCCCAGAGTCTTGCCTCTTACCCTCACTGGCAAAATAGCTCCTTCCCAGCAGCGGCTGTGTGCAAATGCAGCAGCTGGAGCTTTGGTGAGCTGGTGCTTGGCTTTCCTGGCCTGGTAGCAGATCTGCCTGATGCTCCCACAGGAGCACCTCCCAGGGCAGCATCTTTGTTCTCTGCCCCTGTCTGAGAGCTGAGCTTGGAGATCGAGCTGGGTGGCTTCGTGGCTCTGCCTCTTTGGAGGCAGGAGTGGCTGGGTCCCATCTCTCCACTGGCCCTGCAGAGTTCATGGGCTTGGCTGCAGCATGCCCCTCTCCTCCTGCCCCTCCATCATGTGCAGGATTCTGCAGCCAGCTCCAGTGTGGCCCTGGCACCTTCTAAACTTCCAGTCTGAGGTAGCAGCACCACAGAGGTGGTGTTAGACAGCAATGGGAGGGAGGCCCCACAGATCTGTAGAGTTCACCACTCCAGCAGGGAAGATGGGAGGTGCAGGGGTGACTGTGTGTCCCACGTGCCCAAAATCCAGGCATGTGAGACACACATTCATTTGACAGGGTGTTGGGAAGGAGAGGAGGCAGGTACCTGCTACTTAATTTCATATTGCTCCCTCCTGCACCTCGCTGGAAGCTGCCTTTCCTCTTCCAGCCCACATATCTCCCCTGACACAGCAATTACACAGTGCTAGGTGCAAGCAGCTCGGGGGTGCCAGGACTGTGATTCAGAGCTGAATCAGCTGCTGGTTGTCCTCAATTTGAACACAGAGGGACTTATTTTCAGCCTGCCATCATTCAGGCTGATTTTTTTTGCTGGCTGGGAATGGTCTCATGTGGGACAGAGCCACACACGGGTAGTTTGGAGCAGATATCCCCATCTCCATGGGGAGGTGATGGCTCCACACGGCTGTGACCAGGACCAGAGGTGTGAGCAGAGCAGGGTGGCAGCATGCAAAAGAGGACATACCGTGTCCTGGTGGAAGGCAGTTACTTCTGCCCATACCTGAGCAAATTCTCCTCTCTCCCTTATAGGAGAGCCTGGTCATTGACAGGCCCCGAGTACGGAAGCAAACCAAACACTACAACTCCTTTGAAGAGGACGAGCTGATGGAGTTCTCTGAGCTGGACAGTGACTCGGACGAGCGACCCACGCGCTCGCGGCGCTTCAACGAGAAGACGCGGCGGTACCTGCGGGCTGAGTGCTTCCGCGTGGAGAAGAACCTGCTCATATTTGGGTGAGTCTCACCCCTTCCCAGAGAGCACAGCCACAGCCTCCAGCTGCCCCAGCACACACCTGAGCCACTGGCTTCCACAGCCACATTCTGTCCATCCTGCTTGCAGTGTCCCCTCCTTCCAACAGTGACTTCCCTGTTGGCACCTGGACTCTTAAGTGAACATTTGGCATGGAAGGAGAGTTAGGGGAGCAAAGCAAGAGCTGAAACTCAGGGCTTCCAGAGTTTGCTTCTGCCTCTGCCCTGTTCAGTCCTGGACAAACCTCTCCTCCTTCTGCTCCCATAATGAAAAGGCAGAACACCCCTATCCAGGCAAACTGGCAGCGCTGTGCCCCTGAGTGGGCTCTTGGAGAGAAGTGACAGCAAGGCCTGTAGTTGAACAGGAGCATTTACACTTGTCTGTGTTCCTACTGTTCCAGCTGGGGACGCTGGAAAGATATCCTGACCCACGGGCGGTTCAAATGGCACCTGAATGAGAAGGACATGGAGATGATTTGTCGGGCCTTGCTGGTCTATTGCGTCAAACACTACAAGGGGGATGAGAAGATTAAGAGTTTTATCTGGGATCTCATCACGCCAACAAAGGATGGCCAGAACCAGGCTCTGCAGAATCACTCAGGTATTGCGTGTTCTCTCTGCCATTGCACCTGTACCCGTCCCCATTGTGCCAAGGCTGCAGAATTCAAACCAGAGCTGACTGAAACAGCCATGATCAGTTGTGCTTGAGCACCTCAGCTTGCTCTGCACACAAAGTGGCTGCCATGGGACTGACCTTCAGAGCTGGCATCAGGGGCTGACTGGGTTGGGGAGGCTGTTTCATGACTCCCATTGCCATGGCTGGTGCAGACAGAGCCTTGTGGTGGTAGCAGAGATGCCATTCTGCGATCTGCTGCTAAGTTTTGTCTGGCCTGTGAGTGCTGCCAGGGCTCCTCAGTGTGAGGAGGCACCAGGCAGTGAGCTCGTGGAGCCCCAGTGACTGTGTGAAGGCACTGGGTGTGGTAGGGGTGAGGGTCCTTACTCCACCCAGAGCGCAAACATGCTGCCTGGCTGCAACTCGGGCATGACAGGGCACGCCATGGGTCGCTGTGCGGGGATCCTGCATGTGCCTGTCGTTGTCCATGGCATGGAGACCGGCATGGAGGAGACCGGCAGGCATGGGACTTGCAGCTGTGCTGGGGAAGCTGGTGGTGCAACTATTTCACCCCAGGTCACCATCTCCTCCATCATGATCCTTGTCCCAGCCATACTGGTCTTCAGCAGCCCTGATGGGTGGAGGTTCATCATTGGTTTATCCTGACACCTCTGCAGTGCAGTCCTACCCAGGTGGTGCTGCCTTCTCTCACTCCATCTGGAAGGACCCTTTAGCTCAGGATTGGCTGTGACTTCCCTGCTCAGAGAACCCAAACACTTATTTTCCAGTGTATGATGAGGTCCACATACCATACCACATGTCCAGTTTGGATCTGTACTCTCTTGGCTGGAGGCTTCCAGTGCATCCTCATCTTCAGACAGGGCTGCCCAGCCACTTCCCCAGCCTTGCTCTCCCACTGTCTCCGGCTCTGCCTGATCAAGTGGCCCTGTGACTTCACCCCAGCTTGCAGGACAGCCTCTGCTCTGTGCCAGCATCCCTTGAGACTGGGGCAGCACAGCAAACAGAGCTCCCCACACAGACAGCATCCTGCAGCCACAGTGGCCTTAGCCTCTAATAATAGAGACAGAGCTGGTGCTGGCTTCTTGTATCAACTGGAGGGTTGTGGTCTGGGACATGTGGTCCCTGCATGTTGTTTGTCATAGGGTAACCTGCCAGCTCAACACTGGCGTCCTCTGCTTTTGGGTCAGGTAAGTTGGGCTGGGAGGGCTTTCTGGGGGAAGCTATGATGCTCCCTCGGCACAGTCAGAGCCCCAGGGCTGCTTGTCATGCACTTGTGATCTGTGGTGCAAGGTGAGTAGTGAGGTGGTTGGGACTCTCCAGGGTCTAGGCTGAAACATGGGGCTCCTGCTCTGAGATGGTGGAGCACAGGGCAGGCTGTTCTGCAGTAGTGCTGTTGCTGAGCCCCAAGAGTGTGCTGCACTTTACTTGGTGATTAAATCCCAACATCACCCATTCCTTTTGTCTGGAAAGGTCTGATTGGCCTTACAATGTGAGGTTCGAGCCCACGGCCTTCAGTGGCTTCCTTAAGTTACTCCAATTGCCTCCTACAACATGAGCCACTATAGCAAGCCCTGCCCAGAGAAGCTCTGGGACTGGACTTAGGGCCCTGTGGGGACCAGAACAAGAGTAAGTAAAAATTGGCTGATATCTATGGGTTTGATTTAGATAATGCCAAGTAATGAACAAGCTATGGTTTCAGTGGAGGGTCAGGAATGCCTTAGTGTAAGAGCAGCACTAAAATTAGATAATTAACAGGGAGAAGCAACCAGGAGCTTCTCCATGAACTCTGAGTGACTTTTCCCATCTCTGAACCCCTGTTGTGGTCTCAGCCAGAGAAACAATGAAACTCTCAAGCCTAACCTCAAGTAGCTGGAGGAGTGTCAATGTCCCCTTCAGTGACCTGGTTCCCTCCTCCTGATTCATGGAATAGGAAACAAGCCTTGCAGATCAGATAAGCAGGATTGTCTTCTGGTCACTGATCATTTGGCAGCTTCTTGTTCGAACTCTTGTCCCAAATCACTGTGTTGTACCTACAGGGCACACTTCAGAGCTGACTGTCGTGTCTAGGTAAGGCTCTAAGAGCTATGCTCAGGACCAAGGTCCCTTCAGTGCTTCTAGGTGATATTTTTCATAGAATCACATAATGTTAGAGTTTGAAAGGGACCTCTGGACATCACTGAGTCCAACCCCTCTGCCAGAGCAGGATCACCCTCCAGAGCAGGAGACTCCACAACCTCTCTGGGCAGCCAGTTCCAGGCTCTGTCACCCTCACAGGAAAGAAGTTCCTCCTCATGTTGAGGTAGAACCTTCTGTGCTCCAGTTTATCCCCATTGTTCCTCATCCTATTGCTGGGCACTACAGAGAAGAAACTGGCCCCTTCCATTTGACACCCACCCTTCAGATACTTATAGACATGAATAAGATCCTCTCTTAGTCTTCTCAAGACTGAACAGCCCCAGTTCCCTCAGCCTTTCTTCATAGATGAAGAAACATTAACAGGCCTCATTATCCTTTGGGCTCAGCACTTCACTGAGAACTCCTCACCATTCAGTTCCCTGTGCTGATCCCCAGGATTTTCTTGGAGACGGAGCCTCCCATGCCCTGTGTTTACCCCACCTGCTTCCCTGGCTCTGGCTCACAGGCACTGTGCACAGTCCCCCCTTCTGCCTGCTCTGCTGCCCTGCCTGGTGCCAGGGCAGGCTCCAGCGCTGCCCGTCCAGGCCTGTGGTGCTCACTGGCTGCCACTCACTGTTACAGGCTTGTCAGCGCCAGTGCCCAGAGGCAGGAAGGGGAAGAAGACGAAGAACCAGATGCTGCTTCCTGAGATCAAGAATGCAGACTGGCTCGCCACCTGCAACCCCGAGGTCGTCCTGCATGATGACAGCTACAAGAAGCACCTCAAACAGCACTGCAACAAGTGAGTGCTGAGCCTGTGCCAGCTCAGGGAGCCTGTGGGAAGGATGGGAGGGAGCTGGGGAGGGCTCACAGCCCATGCGGGATCGCCGTGCTCTGGCTGCTGGACCGCTCTTGGCTGCATCCCCAGCTACAGGAGCCGTGTCCTAAGCTGCAAACCATCCGCATGATGCTGCATGGCCAGTGCCGTTCCTGCTTTGAGGAAACAGGTCCTCCCATGTGGGGAAACACATGTGGAGCAGGTTTCTCTGTCCTTGGAGCATCCCCTACAAACACTCTGGTGAGGGCTGTTGGGTCAGGCCCTTGGCTGGCACCTGAGCACCTGGATGCTAGTGTGTGTTCCTCTCTGCTGCTCTGGACAGAGTTCTGCTGCGTGTGCGAATGCTCTACTACCTGAAGGCTGAAGTGCTGGGGGAGGCCGCTGACAAAGCCTTTGAGGGGACCCCTGCCAGGTAGGGACCCTACAGTGAAGCCCTGCAACACTCTTGGGGAAGTGGTGGCAGCATGAGCACTGCTACAGCCATCCAGCCCAGCCATGCCTGGGCTCACCAAGGCTCTTGGCCAGTCCAGCCTGGGGTCAAATCCCCAGTTCTTGCACAGGCAAAACTTCATCCTCTGCCAGAGCAGGGACTGTGGCCAGTGCAGCCCAGCTGAGCCAGCTCTGAGACTGCAGTGCTGACCTGGGGGGTGGTGAGGACACATAGGAACACCCTGCAGCAAAATGTCTCCATGTGTCTGATGAATTTAATGGCCTTTAATCCAAAGTGGGACCCACAGAGACTCTACCTGGTTCCCAGGGCCAGTCGTGGAGCAGAGCATGCCTCATGGCCTTCAGCCCCTTCCCACCACTGAGGACAAGGGGGCCGACAGGCACTGTTGATGCCTTACTGGGCCTGAAGCCTGCTAGTGCCTGACCTTCCTGCAGAGACTCTGCTCTTGGGGCTTCAGAGAGAAGTGGGATATGCTGACCTTTATTTGATAGAGCAGAGGCTGCTGGCTTCTCCAGCACAGCTCCAGCAACTCAAGCTGGGGGGCTGGGCAGGGTCACCCCATCAGACATGCTGTTCTTTTGGGGCTGGTAGGTTTGACCTGGTTTCCCCCAAGAGATAGCTGGTCAGATCAGACAGGACCTCCAGCTTTAAGGTGTTGCTTGGGTGGGAGGGAAGAGGGGCTTTGCAGCACCTCTGTCTCTGGAGAAAGAGGATGGGGATGGCAGTGGCTTGTGATGGAGACAAGGTATCAGCTCTCTGAACCCGGGGACACATAGGCACCAGGTTGTGGTGGGGCCCCAAGCCAGCCTTGCATTCACTAGCTGTGCCCAAGCCAGAATGGGATGGCTCCTGTCTCCCCCTTTGCCTGCCCAGCAATGCCCAGTGTATTCCAGTGCCTGATAAGGCTGGGGGAGGGGCATTCCTGCCTTGTCTGCCGCAGGGAGCTGGACGTGTTGCTGCCAGACATCGACTACGTGGAGATCCCAGTGGATTGGTGGAACGCTGAAGCTGATAAATCCCTGCTCATCGGTGTCTTCAAGCATGGTGTGTACCCAGCTTGCCTAGTGGATGCCAGTGTAGGAGAGGGACCCAAGTGGAGCACCTAGCCAAAGCTCTGGTATCTGTGAGGGGGCAGAGCCACAGCCACTGCAGCAGCTCACTGGAGTGGCGGGGCAGGTGTACCATGGTGCCCAGAGTGCCTGTGCCTGGTCTCATGGCAGCCTCCTCCCATCTGCTGGGAGCAGTGCACAGTTGTCACGTGAGAATCAGAGTCCTAGAACAGTAGGGGTTGGAATGGATCTCTAAAGATCATCAAGTCCAAAACCCCTGCCAAAGCAGAATCACCCAGGGAAGGCCACACAGGAACAGATCCAGGTGGGTCTTGAAAGTCTCCAGAGAAGGAGACTCTACAACCTCTCTTGGCAGCCAGTTCCAGGCTCTGTCACCCTCACAGGAAAGAAGTTCCTCCTCATGTTGAGGTGGCACCATCTATGCTCCCGTTTATACCTGTTATTCTTTGTCCTATTACTGGGTGCTACAGAAAAGAGATTGGCCCCTTCCATTTGACATCCACCCCTCAGATATTTATAGACATTAATAAGGTCCCCTCTCAGTCTTCTCTCAAGACTAAACAGCTCCAGTTCCCTCAGTCTTTCTTCACAGGGGAGCTACTCAAATCCATCATCCTTGTAGCTTCCATTGGACTCTTTCCAGTAGGTCCCTGTCCCTCTTAAACTGTGGAGCCCAAAACTAGACACAGTATTCCAGGTGGGTCTCACTAGGAAAGAGTAGAGGGGAAGGAGAACCTCCCTACACCTGCTGGATATAGTTTTCTTAAGGCACCCCAGGATGTCATTGGTCTTCCTGGGCACAAGGGCCTATTGCCGTTACACCAGGACTCCAAGGACTTTCTCCGTGGTGCTGCTTTACAGCAGGATGAGCCCCAACCTGTACTAGTGCCTGGTGTTCCTCCTCCCAGATGCAGAACTGTACATTTGTCCTTACTGAACTGAGGAGGGTGAGGAGGAAGGCATGGAGCCGCTCCTGGCATCCCCTGCTGTGTCAGGAAGTGCTCCTGCAGCTTCCAGGAGCCATGGGGCTGTTTGCTCCCAGCCGCATCCCGCAGCAGGTGCTATGCGCGGCTCTCTGGGTGCTGTGCTGCCAGCTGGGCAGGGCTGCCTGTGGGTGGGCTGCCCTTTCCCGTTGCCTGCTGCACAGGGGCTGCAGAGCAATCCGCAACTTCGGGGGAAGTCTCCTGCACTTGTAAGGGTGAGAATTGCTCTTGCAGCAGCACAGACAGTGAGAGCTGTGTCCCAGCAAGCGGGAGATTCTCCTGAGCTGGATTTTGTGCCATCTCTCTCTTTTCTGATGCCTGTGGCTGTTGGCAGGTTACGAGAGGTACAATGCCATGCGGGCGGACCCAGCTCTGTGCTTTCTGGAGAAGGTGGGCATGCCAGACGAGAAACTGCTCTCTGCAGAGCAGGGAGCCAGTGATACAGCCCAGGACGCTGCCGAAAGGTGAGCAAGGGACAGAGCCAAGCTCTCCGGGGCGGCCTTGCTTCCTCCTGGGGACCGTGCCAGCAGTGGGGCAGTGCTGTGGGCAGAGGGGAGGAAGGAAGCGGAGCGGGCACCCAGGCACCGCAGACGGGATGGCAGGGGCAGTTGACTCCCCTGTATGAGGTGGAGGGATGACGTGAGCACCAGTTCTCTGCTCCGTCCTGCTGGCGACTGGCACAACAGAGGAACTGTGCTGCTGCTGCTACATAATCATAGACCATTAGAAGTTGGAAGGGACCTCAAAAGATCATCAAGTCCAACCACCCTGCCAGAGCAGGGTCACACAGGAATGTGTCCAGGTGGGTTTTGAAAGTCTCCAGAGGAGACTCCACAACCTCCCTGGGCAGCCTGTTCCAGGCTCTATGTCACCCTCACCATGAAAATGTTTTTCCTTATGTTTACCCAAAACCTCTGTTGCTCCAGCTTGTACCCATTTTCCCTTGTCCTGTCACTGGATGTCACTGAGCAGACCCTGGCTCCATCCTCGTGACACTTGTCCTTTACATATTATAGACATTAACGAGGTCACCCCTCAGTCTAGGGAGATGCTTCACTCTCTTAATCATCTTAGTGGCTCTGCACTGGACTCTTTCCAGTAGATCCCTGTCTTTCTCGAACTGGGGTGCCCAGAACTGGATACAGTACTGTAGGTGGGGCCTCACCAGAACAGGGACTAATCCACTCTTCTCCCCAGAGGTGCCATGGAAAAGGAAGAGAGCGGTGGAGAAAAGCTGGAAGGGCTGCCAAAGCAGGAGGTGAGTGGGATCTGTGGTGATTAGTGGCTGTCAGCTGCTACCAGAGCCACCCTCCTGCCCTCTGCTGCAGGCTCCGTAAGCTCTGCCGTAGGGCATGGGGAGCCATCCACTGCTGGTGACCCTTCTCTGTGCTGGACATACCAGGCACATGCTCTTCCTGTCATCTTGGCATCGTCCCAACTCGCTGGGGCACAGCTTCTGATGGTGCCTTGGTGTGTTCCCTGTGCGCCTGGGCAGCACCTGCCTTGAAGGGATCTGAGGGGATTGTGGGCTGGGGACAGCCAGGGGGTTCCTGGCACTTGCACTTGGCTTCAGGAGTCATGTGGGGCACTGGCAAAGAATTGGGGCATCCCAGAAAAAAAGACCCTGGGGAGAGGATGAGCAGTGAACGAAGCAGCATGGGGGGGTGTGGGGGTCATTTGGGCAGGGGAGGCTGTTGTCCTGGGCAGTGGCCTCGCAGCCTGCGTTGCTGTGGTCTGCCCTCCAGGTCCAAAATAGACGGCATTTTCTGAACTGTCATCTCCCCTGCCCGTGCTGCTCTGGCCCTGTGTGCTGAAGGCAGCCAGCAACCACAGCTCAAGGGCACAGGACATGCCCTGCCACCCCACACCCTGCCATGGCCAGATGGGAAGCTGGTACAAGGGCTCTGTGTGGGACCCTCTCTGATGGTTTCCTTCTGCAGGACATCGTGGCTTCTGGGGCAGGTGAAGCCAGTGAGAAGCGGGACGAGCCAGTGGCAGGTGAGGCCGGATCTCCCACATCGTGGCATGAGGCTTCCCTGGGACAGGGCGCTGAGTCAGGTGCTGCTGAGTGGGAGGGACATGCTGCTGGGTTTGGAGGATGTGCTGCTCTGTGGTAGGGGGTAAGGTGCTTTCACCTGGGTAGGTGGCCTGGGTCCCAAAGAAGAGTGTTTCCAGCCAAAGACAGTCAGAGGTGGCTAGAAGCCGCTAGCATGCCTTTGTCGATGCAGGTGCCTGTATGAGATGAGGTGCAGGTTCTCTGCAGTGGGCAGCACTGGCAGATGCCATGGGCTGGCTAGCGCCACTGCTGGGCAGAGAGCTTCCATCCCCTCCCATGCATGGCCTGCTCTGGAGCTGTCATTCTGCCCCAGTCTCTGCCTCTGGGCTCTTTCTCAGGAGACCTCAGGAATGGAGAGGCTGTGAGCCAGCAGATTTTAGGTTGCAAAGGCCCAGGGGTGGTCACCACAGCCCCCCACTCATGACTGATCCCTGGTGTCCCTTGTGGGAGGGGGGAGGTTGGAGGGAGTTCTTGGAGCTGGTCAGAGGGAACCATGTCTTTGAGTGTGCATTAAATACTAATGTCCTTGCTGATGTTTGAAGCCCAGGATGGCTCCGACTCAGACAGATCCTGCTGGCCTGTCTCGTCTGCTCTCACAGCCAGACTGCGAAGGCTTGTCACCGTCTACCAGCGCTGCAACCGCAAAGAGCTGCCACCCCGTGCCGAGATTCTCATGCCTGGTAACCATGGATACTGGCTGCAGGATGAGATGTTCAGGAGAGCATCTGAAATGGACTCGGTGAACAAAGAAATGCAGAAAAGGTAATGCAACAGAGGGTCCCTTTCCAAAGCTGGTTTAGGTCTGTTGAAGACCTTGACCCCTTGGATTGACCCAGGTGAATGTCAGCATGGCTGTCCCTGCAGCCAGCTGCCCATGGTGGAGGTCTGTGGGTTCCTGCTGGGCAGGCAGTGCATCCCCCAGCTGTGGAGCAGCAAGGAAGTAAGGGGACAGCTTGTCAGGGCCAAATCCAATGTCTGCTGGGCCAGGGATAGCCCCAGCAGAGCAGGTGCTGCTGAGGTGTGTGGTGCACTCAGGATGTGCCCTGGGCATGGGCTTTGGGGTGGGCACTGCCGCTGCATTAGCCGCCTGCTCCTGACCTCGGGAGCCCCAGGCTGGTGTGTCCTGCTTGCTGTGTGGTCCTGTTTTATTTGCATCCCAGTAAGTGGAAGAATGTTGGGATCATCCTGGCGCCCTGAGTGGTTCTGTGCAGACATTGCAGGGGGTGTGCAGCAGGGTGGTGCTGCCTCTGTTGCAGCCAGTCCCCAGAGTGCAGCCCTGGGACTTTCTAAACTGCTCAGGATCTCTGTGGTAAACAGGTCTCGATGGCTTTGTCTCCGGCAAGCCTGTCCCTGTTGCAGGAACCCACGTAGCTTCCCAGTATCTGTGCTGACCCCTGCGCTCTGTTCATGGCCTTCTCATACAGAAGCTGCTCCAGCCCACTGATCTTCCATCTCCTCTTCCTTTGCACATCTTCCAGTGAAACTGTCCCCTCTTCAAGGTGGGGGCATCAGTGGTTGTGCTGTGGACACCACAGCAGCCTGGTATTTCCTGCTCCATAGGCTTTTTGTTTGGAATGTCTCTTTACAGGAGCATCCAAAGCAGTTTCCCACCAGATTTTAATTAGAGGCTTTTCAACAAACTCCCCATTAGGCTCCTTGATTTGGATAATTGATTTTTTTTTCTTTTTTTCTTTTTTTTTTAACTGTCTCCTTGTAATCCTCCTTTTTGGAAAGAACTATCATTGCAGAGGGCTCTTGGGCCCTGGAAGCAGGGCTGGAAATGCTAGGCTAGGTGTATTTTGGTCAGCTGGGGAGTGCTGTGGGTGCTGTCAACCTGTCTGTTCTCCCTTGATGTGTCCCAGTTGCTTGCTGGTCCTGGCTCAGACCTTCAGTTCAGAGGAGCTGAGATCTGACTTTAAGCTTTCTTCAGCTCACAGCACTTAACCTGTCTCTGCCTTGCCTTACTCTTGTGCTTGCCCTACAACCTGGACCCCAGCCTGTTCTCTGTGGCCTGTTCCTCTGCTCACCTGGGGCTGTTTGCCCAAGGTGTTCTTCACCATCTCTGTCCTGGATCGTTCCTTTCAGTGATCCTCATGAGATGAAAGCTCAGAAGTTCCAAGCCAGAGTGAAAGTTGTGCTCTAGCAATTCTGTAGCTGAACCCCCCCACAACTTTCCTTCAGTGGGGAAGGGGTGACACCCACCCCTGGCTCCCAGGAGTCCACAGGAGTCAGTAGGGTGAATGTTGTTTGTTACTGGGACTAAGGTAATGAACCCCAGTCCCAGTTTCCCTCTGGAAGAGGCTGCATGAAAGCTGTGTCTGCAGGACCCTCCTTGTTCATTCCAGGTTCAGAGAGTTGACCTTTCCCTGGAAGTGATGAGACAACTTGATGTAGCAGGAGGCAAGTGGGTGAGATAGGTTTGTGCCTCCACAGAAGCTCTTGGAGCAGGAGCTGCACTTGGTGTTTTTTCATACAGACAAGAGTGTTTTTCCAGCAGGGAGCCAAGAGATGGAGGCCCTGTGGCCTTCATCTCTCACTGTGCCAGAAGGCAGAGAATCACAGGCCATGGTGGTCTCCTCCTGGCACCTTCCCCGGAACTGGTGGGCAGCGACTGCATAATCCTCTGCCTGGTGCCTTGCCCTTGTTGGAACCAGAACATGTCTCAGTGGTGTTCCTGTCTCCTCCCTGCCTCACAGGTGGACCAGAAGGGAACAAGCAGATTTCTACCGCACTGTCTCCTCCTTTGGGGTTATCTATGACCAGGAGAAGAAGACCTTTGACTGGACCCAGTTCCGAGTAATCTCTCGACTGGAGAAGAAGACAGATGAGAGCCTGGAGAAGTACTTCTACAGCTTTGTGGCCATGTGCAAGAATGTCTGTGGTCTCCCACTGTGGAAAGAGGATGGTGAGTGGAAATTGCGTGGCCTGTGGCAGGGTAATAGTAGGTCCATATAGTCATAGGTTAGAAATGGTCCCACTGCTCTCATGGAGCAGGAGAGCAAGGGAGGAGTTTCAGGGACAGTTGGAAGCAGTAAGATGCCAGGCAGGCTGTGGGCTTGCAGAAGCCATGTACATTTCTGGCTGCCTTCCCAGCACCATGTGCCACCTTCCCAGTGCAGTAGAAAGGTAGGGCAGCCCTGTAGGCTCCACCTGCCCTTTAAGAGCTCTCCCATGAAATCACAGCTGTTGTTACCCAAGACAACAAGCTCTAGATATGAGAGAAGAGAAGCAGCAGAAACCATCTCCTTCACAGTGGAGCTGGAGCTTATTTGGGTGATCTGCATTGCTGCTTACAGTCTGAGGATCTCTGTTGGCTCTGGGAAGAGTCCACACAGTGCCTGTGCTAGGTCAGAGCTGACTAGAGAGCTCTGCTGCAGAGTAAAGGCAGTTTGAATCCACAATGGGAGGCTTGGGGAGCCTGGGCAGTATACATGGCATCCTTCTCCTCAGGAGTGCCCTGCAAGTGCATCTTTACTGTGCAGAACGTGGCAGATGAAAAGCTGCTTGGGGACTATTTAAGCACAAAGTGATTTGCTTCTAACAGCAGCAGAAAGGATTTAGTCTCAGACCTGTCAGAAGGTCTGGTCTCAGGCACAGTTCCTTGGATGTGTGTTAATGCCTTAGGTAGGTGTTCCTTGCTGAAAGAGCTGCACAAGTTGAGGGACCCCCTTCCTTGAGAATCTGCTCAAGGGCTACCAGAGGCTCAGACCCCAGGGAGCTGCTCCACCAGCATGTCCAGGCAGCTCCAGCACTGCTGGCACTGATGGACCAGAGCTCAGACAAGACTCTGAAGTTCTCTGCAGCTGAGTGCCACTCTTGGTTCAGCTGCTAAAGTCAAGGGAGTTTACTCCCGTGTCCATTTGGTGGCAAATGAATGGAAGGTGGTGAGACTGGGAAAAGAAGCCTCAGTGGTGGCTACAAGAACTGCCCTACCTCACCTGCAGTCTGAGCAAGAGTTAAAACTGCCTTTGCTCATCACTGCCTCTGAGTAACCCTCAGCAATCTCTGCAATGGGGCCTTGGCTTTTCCATCCCTGCTGTAGGTCCTCCAGACCCTGACATCTATGTGGAACCCATCACAGAGGAACGTGCTGCCAGAACCCTCTACCGTATCGAGCTGCTGCGAAAGGTGCGCGAGCAGGTGCTCAAGTGTCCGCAGCTCCACGAGCGGCTCAAGCTGTGTCGGCCGAGCCTCTACCTGCCGGTGTGGTGGGAGTGTGGGAAACACGATCGGGACCTGCTGATCGGCACCGCCAAGCATGGCCTAAATCGCACTGACTACTACATCATGAATGACCCCCAGCTGTCTTTTTTAGATGCATACAGGAACTATGCCCAGCATAAAAGAACAGGGCTTCCAGGCCCAGAGACCCTGTGCTGCCTTTACCAGACTAACTCCAAACTCTACAGTTCCCCTCTGTACAGCCAGGTGGACCGGGCTTGTGAATCCCTAGAGCATGAAGCTGAGAGCCGGGTCAAGCTGGAAGCCACAGACAACACTACGCCCCAGGCTGGGGCCAGTCCACCCGGTGCCAACTGTGAAGCGTTCATGTCCAAAGTCCGGGACATCATTTCCAGCAACTACGACGAGAGCTCTCTGCCAGACTCGCTGGTGTGCATGATGTATGATGAGAAGGTCTGTAGCAGTGAGCGAAGTTCCCTCGCCCGAGACAGCCCCAGCTGCACAGACATTGGGAGCAGCGTTGCTAAGCTCTCTGAGGGCAAGCTGGAGGGGGATGAGGATCCGTCCAGCTGCGATGCAGATGCCATGAGAGACATTCCCTTCCTGGAGGGTTCACAGGTGGGCTGTGACCCAGTGGATGGACAGAATGAGGAAGCTGAGCCATCACCTTTGACCCCTGAAAGCAACCCTTCGCACATCCCAGCAGAGGTCTGCGAAGCCTTGCAGCAGAAGGGAGACCTGGCCAGCCCTGCACCGGTGCTGCCCGAGCATGGTGCTGTGGAAGGGGTCATAAGCATGGGGCTCTATAGTCCCAGTCTTCATAACTATGAAATCAAGGTTCCTCCCGAGCAGAGGTTCATCAGTCTGCTGCAGGAGAAGGGAATGGAGGCAAAATCAGGGCCAAGTCAGAGCCACAGTGAGGAAGATGAGGAGGAAGAAGAGGAAGATGATAACTCTGACGCAGCAGCAGATATTGTGGAAGGCTTGAGTGGTCCCAGGACCAGGGCTGGTTGTGATCCCGAGGCTAATGAACTGGGAGGTGAGGAGCAGAGCTCTGGCCTCCCCACACCTGAGGACACTTGCCCTGAAGATGTGAATGGTGAGAGAGAGTCCCTGGGGCTAGGGACACCCGAAGGGCTGGCGGAGCCCGATCCAGAGAGCAGGGAGGACCGTGGCCTGGATGAGGAGACCACCCTGCAGCACTCACCAGTCCAGGCTCAGAGCCAGGCCTTCAGCCTGCCTGCCCCTCTTCTGAGGGGCCCCAGGACAGAGCCCTCCTGTGCTGGGGGGGAGGCCTGGGGCCAAGGGGCTGAGGGCCAGGCAGGCTGCAGAGAGGGCCTGCACACCAAGCCCCAGGGAGTGAAGCAAGAAGAGTGTGAGAGCAGAGATGAGGAGGAGAGAGCCAGCAGCAGCCAGACTCAAGGTAGGGTCCTGAGAGCTCTTTCTAATTGATAGTCACCTCTGTGGTGGTGGTGTGAGGGTGGGAGAGACCTGCTATCCTCCTTGCATAGCCAAAATTTTGGGGCTGCCAAGCCCCCAGCAGCTTCCCTTCAGCAGGAACTGGAGTCCCTCCAGCTGATACGGCTGGGCAACAAAGAGTTGGTTGCTGTGTTTGCCAGCTGGGCTGGCCAGAAGCTCATACCCCTCACCTCCAAGCCCCAGCAGCCCTTCTGCCATGAGCCGTCCATGTCCATGGAATGCAGGACATGTTTCCCTGCTTGGCACAGGACAATGCCTGGCAAGCAGTTCCTGGAAAAGCACATGCACTCCTCCTCACCTGTCCAGGGCATAGGAGTGGTCAGGGATGGGAGGCCACCTCAATACAAGCCCCCCCAGACTCAGCCCAGGAGAGCACTGGCCCTTTCTGTGCAGCATGGGCCACCTGCTGTGATCTGGGCTGCTGTGCTTTTTAGTGGCTGGCTGCGGACCCTTGCAGAGCTGGGTGCTGGGGTGAGAAGATGTGCGGGGCTTCTTGTACCTTGGGAGGGGAAGAAGGGCAGACTAGTAATGAGCTCTGTTGATTTCTCGGATTGTCCAGAGAAGTACTTGGAGGAAGAGAGCAAGAGTTCTGCTTCTGTCCTGCCTGGGGAGATTGATGACCTTCAGGATGCCCGGGCACCAACCATAGCCCAGCTGCTGCAGGAGAAGACACTTTACTCCTTCTCCGAGTGGCCAAAGGTGAGTTTAAAATGAACAGTTTGTACTGCAGGTGTTACTGTGTTGTCCTGACCAGCAGCAGCTCACATAGCCCAGTTCTGACTCCAGTGCCTCTGCACATGGCTTCCCATAGATGCTCTCTTTGGGGTGCTCTTCCCAGGCACCCATGCAGTGGACACGCCTGCCCCAAAGCCATTCCCTGCAGAGCTGAGGCCACCAGGGCTGGTTTGTCTTTAATCCTGAGATTACGTGAGTCAGCCTGTCACTGTCCAATTCTGTTTGCAGGACCGTGTGATCGTCAATCGCATTGACAACATCTGCCATGCCATCCTGAAGGGCAAGTGGCCATCCTCTAGCCAGCATTTTGAGACCCAAAGCCTACTGACAGCTCCAGCAGTGGCCACCAGTGCTGGCAGCAGGAACAGCTTTGCTGAGTCAGAAGTCCCTGATCCCAGCTTCAATAACAGGGTGTTAATCTCACAGGTACAAAAGGTGAGGGGCCCTCGGGCAGGGACAGACTTGGGACTCTGGGGTTAATTATTTCCCAGAAGCACTCAGGAGTTTCACTGCCCCTTGTTGCCACTCATGGTGTACTAACACATGGCTTTAAGCCAATTGGTCCCCACCAAGGGCTCCTGGTGAGCTGCCTGTGCTCTCAGCCCCCGCCATCCCTGCTCCCCTGCATCTCCATAGCCTTTGCAGCTGCAGTGGTGCTTCCATAGTCAGTGCTGGAGAACTTGGTGTGGTCAGGGGGAGAATGGGACAGTGCTCCGGTGTCCCAAAGGAGAGGGTGCACGAGATGGCACTGCCCCATCAGCATCAACTCTCTCTCATCTCTACTCACTGATGGACATGGCAAAGAGATAGAAGCTGCTGGCCTGGGACCCCAGCCCAGCTGCCCAGCAGCTGGCAGAGCAACCCAGAGTTCTAGCACCCTGGGAGGTGTGTGTGAGAGAGAGGGATGCAAAGTGCCCATAGAAAGGACATCCTTCAGGGCTCTGTGGAGGGGCAGAAGAGCCTGACTGTTAGGTCAGTGATGGTTTAAGAGCTGTGGTCCCTGGGGGGAGTACAAGTGGCTGTAACACTCTCGGTGGCTTTGATACCACAGGAAGGTTTCCTGGCCCCTGCCTTTGCAAAGGATGAGCGGAAGCACAGGAGACCCTATGAGTTTGAGATGGAGAGGGATGCCAAGCAGAGGAGCCTGGACCAGTTAGCAGCAGCCCATGTTCATCCACCCATCGTGCTGAATGGCTGGCGTGACGCAGCGGTGGACTTATCTAGAGCCTCTGATGGGTCTCCAGGGAGCAACTCTCCTTTCCCCCTGAACACAAATATCCCCAAACTGGGGACTGTGAACACTCTCCAGGGCTCCCTGGGCATGGACTTGTCCGGCATTCTCCAGGCAGGGTTAATCCACCCTGTCACGGGTCAAATTGTCAACGGCAGCCTCCGAAGAGATGATGCTGCCATGAGAAGGAGACGGGGCAGGAGAAAAAATGTAGAAGGGATGGACCTCATCTTCTTGAAGGAGAGGCCTCTTCCAGCCAGGCTGCAGGTGGGTTGATGCTCCTCCCTTTCACGTGGCCCCAGTGGAGTCAGCATGATTTGTCTCATGATCCATCTCTCCCCTGCAAGCTGTGTTGCCCATAATGCAGGACTTCCTCCGGGGCAGCTTGGCTTGTGCTGGAGCAGGCAGGAGTGGATACTACTTGGAGGAAGGGAAATTTTCCCTCTGTCTTGCAGCACTCTACCTGGAGTGTTTGAGTCCTGCTAAGCATTCTCAAAAGCAGCTCTCCTATCTCAGGGGGTGTGTAGGGTTAGAGAATATGAGGAATATCTTTAATTGTGTTGGAGCTGTGCCCAAGAGCCTGCTGCACCCTTTCTCCTACCCTGGGATCCCCTCAAAGAAGAATGGAGCTCTGGGAGCAAGACCAGTCCCACTAGACCACTTGTAGGAGTGATGGGCAGGGGGGAGTTGGTCCTCCTGGTGACTAGGAGTGTTGCAAGTGAGTTCAGAAGCATCTCCCAGTTCTCCATGCCCTCCATGCCACCAGTGCTGGGTACTGAGTTAGTGTGTAATGTGGTGGTTGGTGGTGATTTAAGAACAGTTCTGGGGAATATATGGAATTAATCTGCATGATGGGAGCAGGTGACCCCCTTTGGGACATCTGCTTCTCCAGGTGCATGTGCCTCACCAAGCACCTCTGATGGGTTCTCCTCCATGTCAGGGTGTTCAGGAAGACCAGCCACAGCCCTCCCATAACAGTCCTCTCCCTGATGGGCCGGTTGCTGCTACCTCAACTCCACAGCCAGTCCCCACTGCAGGCAGCCAAGCAGAAAAGGCTGTCCCGAACAAGAGTCTCCTCGACTGGCTCCGTCAGCAGTCTGACTACACGCTCGACGTTCCCGGCTTTGGCACAGTAAGGGTGGCCTTTGGTGGCACGTCTGTGTGTCTGCTTTCTGTCTTGGGTTTTCTGCGGCTGCTCTCAAATTCAGGGCTTCCACGAAGGGTCTCAGAATGCAGCCTTAATCCCCATGCAGTGGCTTGTGGTGTCCATGGGAGCTGTTTGGGAGGGTAACCCCATGGCTGGGAGGTGGACATGGATCTCTGCACAGCAGCCAAAAGCACTTGCTGAACTGGCTCCTCCTGCCCCACAGTCATTCTCCAGCTCCAGAGCATCTGTCCACCTATTGCACAGTTAGTGCAGTGCCTTCCACAAGCACCAGGGATGGGGAGAGAAATGGGAAAAGGGTTTTGGAATGCCTGAGGTCTGTCTGTATTAGCCCCTTTCACCTGGGGTAATTTTAAGCAGTGCTGTTGTGTTAAATAAGGTTTCTGGAGAAGAGGAAACCTCCTCACTTAAGAAACCAGGTGGACGCTGTTGCAAAGACTGTGGTTGTGTGGTCATGGGCACCATCGACAAGCAGAGTGGCAGAGGGGTGCAAAGGCTGTCTGATTCTTGCCATCTCATAAGCACCCCCTCGTGGTTTCAGAGGTTGGTTTGCTCCAGGTTTCAGCCTATTTAGACTGTTAGACTGTGTGGTAGGCAGAGCCCAGGCTGTAAAACAGGATAGGAAGAAATGTGGTGATGATTCACAGTCTTTTGTGCATCTTGGTCCTGGAGGGTTGTGTGTCTGAGGCACGGGTTCCCTGCAGCTTGGAGCTCAGGCAAGCCCTTGGTGTTTTGGAGCTTGTTAGAGATGAGAGTTTGCTCAGGCAGGATGCCCCTTGCTTTTCAAAGTCCAGAGATAGAGGCAGCTCCATGCCCAAGGCCAGACTCTCAGGAGCACTGCAGGAAGCAGTTGGATGATGAGCAGACATGCAGGTACCTTCCCACTCCTTTCCATCTCCCTTGCCTTCTATCAGGGCCTACTGGAGCTCACCCAGTCTGGCCGTGCTGCTGGTGAATCTCATGTTCACAGCAAGCCCCCAGTGCCCTGGGCTAGCTCTGCAGGATCCCCAGGTAGGGCGGATCAAAAGCTGCAGCAGCTCAGCTTGTTGAAGAGCAGACCAACCCCATGGACTTTTCTCTGACTCTTGGGAACTGGACCCTGCAGCAGTCCATGATAATCTGCAGCCCTGCAGGCACACAGAGTGGGACTGGTGCCTGCATAGACTTGTTTTGTCTCTCCTGTTGTAGTTAGTGCTTCCTCTACAGGAACCTATATTACATGAACTGGCAGCAGGCTACCAATTTAGGACTGGAGAGTTAATTGGAAAGGGCTGGAGCAATCCAAGTGGGGTACATTAAACACCCCTCTATACCTACAGAAAACAATTGGAGTTATTTGGGAGCTGGCCCTGGTGGCAGAGACCAGCTTGTGCCACTCATGCTGCCCCCGCCCATGTCTGCAGGGACCCTCTGTCCCTCAGGAGCTCATCCCTGCCACTCTCCTGAAGGGCTTGTAGCGGTCCAGGCTCATTAAGCCATCTAGTCTCATTAAAGTTGTCTTGTTTGCACTCCAGAATTTTTCAGACAAGCCCAAGCAGAGGAGGCAACGCTGCAAAGACCCCAGCAAATTGGACATTAACTCACTGACGGGAGAGGAGCGGGTGCCTGTGGTACATAAGGGTACCGGACGGCGGGTAAGCGGAGGCTGTTCTGTGCTCTGCCCTTGGTGTCTTGAAATGCTGGGCAGAGCCCAAGCTCACCTGGGAGCAGATTTAATCCTATGGAAGGGACAGAAATCTGGAACAAGTCACTGATCTGTACTATCTAGTGACGCTTGTGTGCCCAAGGGGACACGGACCTGCAAAATAAGTTACTTTCTGTGTGAAGTAAGGGATTTTTGAGTGCTCACCCTTGCCAGGGTACACAGACACCACACTGGCAAAGAGATTTGGCCCTTGGCTTTAAAGCCACCACCAGCACAGCCCTGGCTGGTGCTTTCTGTTCCAGATTTGATCGTTCTTCTTGAATTCACTGCAGTATGCCTGCCACAAATTGTAGTATTGCCATGCAAGTATCTTTTTGTTCCTCTTCACGAGGTGCATGCAGCACTTAACCAATACTCATCCCAGTGCTGGGCATGTGGAAACTGGAGTGTTTGAAGGGATTTTTTTTGCTTACTGAGCAAGGAGCCTGGATTTTCTTGTCAGCAGTTTAATGTCCAGTGCACTAATGTTCACTTATCTGAATGAGAAGGGACATTCAGGGATATTTTCCAACCAAATTCAATTCTTAAACACACCCAGGACTGCACTAGGTCAGAAGGTAACATGACATTAATCACATCTAAAACCAAAACTATAGTGAGGCAGAAAGAGGCTGTTTCAGCCCCATCCTTGTTTCCATCTGTTATACTTGATGGCCATTGGAGACCTGGGTGAATTGAAGGGTTTGTCCAGCTCTGAGTATGTCTTTTGTAGAAGCTCTGTCCCTGACACTTGTTCATGGGGAGGGTGGTGAGATGGGCCACAGAGGCTGAACTTGCCTGTTCTCCCTGAACTGGTTGTATGGAGGCAGCAGGCACATGCCAGGTCCCGCAGATGTGTCCAGCAAAGGAAGAGTTTCTGCCCCAGCTAAATTGCAGCCGAAAGCAAGGAGCTAGGGGAGGTGTAATCTTATTTCTTGTATTATTTTACATAACTCTTTCTGCAATAGAGGTCATCCTTCTGCTGTGTTTTATAGTTAGGGGGAGCCACAGCACCAGCATTGAAGGAATTGCCAAGGTGGCTTGATGCAAACTTGGAGTATGCTGTTGCAGCTGACTGGGCTGACATTGTTAAGCTTTCAGTAAGTTAGAGCTTTTGGAGAAATCTGTATCATGTCATCTTTTCTTTCCCCTTCCCATCCCCTCAACCTTTCTCCAGTGAGGATCTGGGAGCTGCGAGGCAGGACTGCTTGGGAGGGGACAGCCCCATGACCTGTGGCTGAGAGGGAGGCTTGGTCGTGCAGCCTGGGGAAGGAGTGATGGGGGCCAGTACCCCGGGCACAGGGCTCAGCAGCTCAGGGTGACTGTCCAGAAAGCCTCGGGATGCTTAGAAATAGCAAGGGCAAGAAAAACGCCCTAGGAGCAGTAACCAGCCTCAGTGCTGGGCAGCAGGGAGTGGGCAAAACACATTCTCACAGGTTACATTTTCAAGAATACCCTCAGCTGAGGCTTTTCTGTCAGCTCCTGGAGACTCTGCCTGGGCAGCCCTGGGCCCGCTAAGGGCCCTGCCAGCTGCTAGGCCTGGAGGCTCAGATAAGGGCAAGGAGAGGGGCAGGACGGAAGCGAGCTGAGGTACCTTCATTTACCCTGTTTGTCATGTGTGGCAGAGCCAGAGGAGAAGGAGGAAGAGTGCTGTCTGGTTGCCTTTTGGCAGGCTGGCCTTATCCAGACATCTCCCTACAGTCCTTTTCACCTGCTCCCTGTTTTTGTGCCTGCGGTGGATTTTGTGTGATGCCCTTGCAGGATGCTGGAGGGGGAATCAATTGGCTTAAGAGGCTTGTACCACTCTCAAATTTGTTTTTAATTATCACTGGAGATTTGGCATGGTCTGTCCCACTGCCTGGGAAGCAGCTCCATGTCCAGTGTGGCATCAGTGCCCCATCTGGATGGCTGGCACCCATGTGAGTTGGCAGCGCTTCCTCTCCTTCCTTTGTGGATGGGAATGGCTGGGTGCTTGGCCCCTTCCCCCATGCCCCGTCAGCACCCGTGGGCCCCATCTGCACGTGGCTTTTGCCCACCTGCCTTAGCACGTGCATGCCGAGGGACTTCTGGCTGCTCTGGGAGCATGGGGTCGGCTGCCCCACAGAACCCAGATGTGGCCCCACCACAGGTTCTCCCACGTGCTAGTGGGAGCAGAGCAGAAGATCCTCCCTCGCAGGCAGTGGCTGTGCTGTGCAGTCTGCCAGGGTCCTTTGGTTCGAGTTTCTGCACTGTGGTTGTCCACAGTAAATGCTTTTCCTACCTCAATCTATTATTGGGAACGGTTCAGAGAGCAGCAATAGTGAAACTCCAGGGAGCCACAAAGGGAAATATTTATATGTCTGTGATAGGATGCTGAAAAATGGAGCTGTAAAGCTGTGCTATGGATCAGCCCACACTGCTCTGTGTAACTGGACAGTCATGCCCAGTCGTGGCTGCTTGGCTGTGGCCCTGTATCAGAGTACTCAGAAAAACCTTCCTGGTGTCTCGGTGAAGCTCCAGCCAGGAGCTCCTCAGGCAGCATGTCTGCTCCGTGTGCCATCCCGTGCAGCTTTGCTGTCCTGCAGAGCATTGAAAATCTGGCCCTTCACATCTAACAGGCGATTTTTCACCCGCTGCTGAAGCCATGATTAAAGCTGTGAGGGCAGCTCGGCTGGTGCCTGACACAGAGCGGTCCCGGTGCTTCCTGGGCCGTGAACAGCCGATGCTGAGGTTTGGGGTGAAAATGGGGGGTTAAATCCTGCTTCCTCCTTCCTTCCCTGTGCACATTGACACTACAGTATCATGCCAGGTCAGAGCAAGAGTGTTTTGCACTTGTCAGTATCCCTTGGGGAAAAGTTGTTCGTACCTCTCAAATTCCATATCACCTAGGCAAAAATTACTATGCTGATGGCATTGGGGAAGCAGATGTGAGCAGAGAACAGACAGATTTCCTTGGATGCTGTATTTACTTTGAGGTGTTTTTTCTTGTCTGTGTTTCATTTTCAGGGCTACTTACCCGAAAGCAAATTCAATCGCATCCTGACCGAGCCTGTGCTCCGAGACACGGGGCCCCGCCGGAGGGGGAGAAGGCCCCGAAGTGAACTAATTAAAGGCCCCGGTGTTGTAGCAGATTCTTCTTCTGGAATGGGACCATTGTTCATGAATGGACTGATTGCTGGGATGGATCTGGTAGGACTTCAGAACATGAGAAACATGCAGGGGATCCCTCTGACTGGGCTGGTTGGGTTTCCTGCTGGCTTTGCAGCGGTGCCCACCGGTGAGGATGTAAAAAGCACCCTGAGTATGTTGCCCATGATGCTGCCGGGCATGGCTACCGTCCCACAGATGTTTGGCGTTGGAGGACTTCTCAACCCCTCCATGGCAACTACTTGTACCGCGACTGCTCAGGCTTCGTTAACAAGCACAACAAAAAGCGGTACGGCCAACACAGAGAAAGCTACTGAGGATAAACAGAATAGCCAGGATGGGAAAAAAGAAACTCTCTCAGAAGATAAGCCTGGTCCTAGTTCGTTTTCTAATCAGACAGAATCTGCAATAACTACCAGTAGTCCTGTAGCTTTTAACCCATTTCTTATCCCAGGGATGTCTCCTGGACTGATCTATCCCTCAATGTTTCTTTCTCCTGGCATCGGGATGGCTCTGCCCGGCATACAGCAAACCAGGCACTTGGAGGCAGCCAACCTGGAAAGCCAGAAGCGGAAGAGAAAGAAAGCAAAGGGGGACTCGGCAAACCCAGAGCCAGAAACTGTCTTGCTGCCAGAAAAGGAAGCTGCAAACAGTCAGAACTGTACCGAGCAAACACCGCCTTTGTCGGCAGACAAGGAGCAGGACGGACCAGCAGAGGAGGAGCACGAAGCAGCTCACGATACCAATTAGAAATTTTCTTTCACTGAAAAACAAAACAAAACAAAAACACAAAAAGATTGTGGCTTGTGAGTTTCTTATCCCATAAACTCTTTGTTACTTACCCTCCCGCCCCTCTCTGGCTTCATAAACCTGTGTTTCCATGAGTAATATTAATCTACCTAATTCCCTGTCAGAAGAACTCTGGTGACATACTACATGTTGATAGTTGCAGGGTCTTGCCACTTTATTAGATAAACAGTGTTGTCTAGCTAGTATGGGAGGCACTGAATTCTTGTTCTGTTTTTCCAGTTGTTCATCCCAGATGATGATAGCAAGTCCAGTACTCGGTCAACCCCATCTCCAATTGCTCACTCCTTTGAGAAGAAAAAGCAGCAAAAAAAAAAAAAGAAAAAAAAAAGAAAAAAAATAAAAAAAGAGCAAAATAAAAGTCTTTACCTCTTGGTCTACATGCAGACAAGGGTATTTCTGTCTGCAGCGACACTGAACGGAAAAGCCTGTATTTGGGGGTAAAAAGCACAGCTATAGTAAGTGCTGATGTGTATTTTTGATTTAAAGTATTTCCCTATTTTATCATGGTTACTAGAATAGTAGTATAGACAGAAGTATATAACTAATGATTGAAAATGCATATATTCATTTCTTTGAAAGGAAAAAGCATAACTGGTAGTGATATAATTTCTTCATCACCCACCCACCTCAAAGGTTTGGAGACAAACTGCCACGAGTGAAAATATGACACAGACGTTCTTTTGTATTTTTTAAAACCAAAGTGGTTTTACATTACGTGGAGTTTAGTTGCCCTTTCCTTTATAGTTACAGAACTTTTCAGCTTGAGCTGGAAAGGTTTTGCACATCTTGCATGACTTTTTTGGGATTACTGTACCTGTAGCTACCAGCTTCTTCACCATTCTGCTAGTCTTCAGTTCTCCTCTATGGCGTTAGTTCTCATCTATGGCATTACAAATGTTGTAAAAGTATTTTTTTTCCAGCCATGAACAGGCCGCACTGTTTTTAATGCTCTTATATGGACACTGAGGCTTTTTGAGTTTTTGTATTTTCCACTCTTCCCCCAGCAACGTTCTTTCAGCAAAGCAGGGAAGGCTGTAGGCCAGCGTTCCTGTCTGGGGAGTCCTCTGAGTAGGACCATTGAGACTTTCAGAGCTTGAGTTCCTTCTTTCCTAGCATTAGACTGTGAAGAGATGACCTTGGCTGCTTCTTTCCATTCCATTTGCTGTTGAGCAGTATTTCCGAGTATGTCCCCCTCCCACTGGCAAATTATTTTGATCGCTGCATTTTGAATGGACAGGTTTTCCAGCCCCTGCAGCTCTGGGTACTGAGACTCCTCCACAGGCAACTCCACTTTCCTTCCCCTCACTCCCCATTTGATTTTTTTTTTTCCTTTGACTTGGGCTTGTTCTTAATTGCAGCTCATGGTTTGAGACTTGAAATAAACCCACGGTGGTGCAGCAGTGAGATAGAAGGCAGGCTGGTGAGGGAGCTGGGAGCGCGCTGGTCATCCGTTTCACATTTGGTTGTCACAATTTACTGTATTTTTTACTTATTTTCTGTTACAGTTTTGCTAATTTATCAGATGGTCCAAATGCTTTGACGTAACTATTTCAGTTTGCATTATTTATTTATGATGCTTTTTGTCATTGTCTTTTATACATTTGGGATTATAAATTATGTACATGTTAAAATTAGCATCTCAAAGAAGTCTGTTACCCCTGGTCTAAAAAGCATTTGGTTTATATTTTCATGGAATTTATTCCCAGTTTACTGGATTGGATGATTTTTTTTTTAAAGTATGTAACCAATCATAATGCAACATCCCTCCACACCCCCACACACCCCCCCCAATAATTAAATGTGTTCTATTTAATAACATCCTTGTAGCATAGATACTGTATCACTATCGACAGATTTCTTAGAAATGCTGCTATCTCTATTTAACTAACATTTTGTTCAGTTTTGCCTCCAGTGGAAGCAGAAAGGGTTTTTTCAGCTGTTAAATCCAAAATCAATATAATTTATTTATGTAAAAAAAAAAATCACAACTGATATATTTTTGAACCTTTTAAGTACTAACTTTCTTTTTATTCAGTAGAAGAACATGTACTTGCCCTAAATCCTTAAAATACAAATGCTATAAAACTTCATATATCTTCAAAGCCTTACTATGAATGGATACAGAAATCTTTCCAGCGTCCATTTCTTGTTACGGGATGGGTTTTCCAGGGTTACATGTGTTAAGGAACAGGGTTTAAAGTGAACTTTATTTAATTAGCCAGCATGCTCTATACCTTGTTCTTCCGTATCAGACATGTATGCTAAGTCTCTGGGTGTTTAGGCTTCTCTTTGACTGCTACTTTGTGACCCTTTTGCAACCCGATATACTCTGTGGATTATTTAAACTGTAAGGCATAAGTGGTGTCTTCTTCTTTTCCATCATATCCAAAACAAATGCCAAATTTTCACCAGTTTTCATGGCTACTCACACAAACATACATTCTTCACCAAATGTGCTAACAAAATAAACTGTCTGTGCTCTTGAACATGGATAAAAAGAAAAAGATTTAAAAGTCAGATTTTTATTTTTTTAATTTAGTGACTAGATGATGCTTATCTTTCAGACTTGGCAGAGCCTTGCTACAGATGTATATAATTTTTTTCAGCAAATATATGTGAATGTTTAATTCACCTGACTCAGTGATAAACGTTACTTGCCTTTTTCTCAGCATGAACCCATTGAGAAGCTGTTGAACGCAGCAGAATTCTCACTTCTTCAGGGTTATTCTTGGTGTCCCAGGAGATGTGCCTTACTCTGGGAAGGGCCACTCACCAGCTTTGCCTGCCACAGGAGGAGGTCACTGGGACATACCCCTGCTGCCACCAGCAGCTCTCACCCAGTGCTGCGGGGTGACTGACTATGCGGCGTGGGTTAACCTGCCCTCCACCCCCATGGGTTGCCAGGCCCGTGGAGCAGCCCAGGCACCTTGGCCAGTGGCAGGGCCTCCCTGCTGACCCGCTTCATCGGGAGGGTGGGTGGGAGCCCAAAGCCCTGACATGAGATCCCTGGAACCAGTTACGGTCCCTTGTGCTTCTGCAGCACCTCTCAGCAGAAGAGGATTTGGTTCCTCTTGCTGAGACACTGAGCACCTCCCTCTAAGCTATGTAAAATGCTGATAGGTGCCAAATAAATGCTTGTTGTAAACCTCAATATAAGGATTTCATGCTACAGATAAGTAGGAATTCAGTTTTTCAGCACAGGCAAAGCTGAATAATTTCACTAAGGTCCAGGAAAAAAGGCACAGAGCAAAGCAAGTGGTTTTGCTTGCACCTGCTCTTGCACCAACACCATCCTGGCATTTTGTTGCTGCATTTATTTGGGGGAAAGCTCCAAACAGAAGAAGCATCAAGTGTCACTTGGACAGAGGTAGAGGATGCAAAACGATGGCACAAACTTGATTCCTAGTTCTTGAGTCTCCCTTAAATTCTGGCTGCAGGCACTGCAGCCTCCTTTGTTCATTCAGGACGTTTATTTGCTGAAGGGATCTGCAGAAGCCAAGGTGGTGGAGCATATGTGTGGCTGGGGTCTATTTTGCTCCCACACAAGGGGTATCACTCTCCTGGCAGGCAGTGAGTGGATGTTGTGATGGAGGATGGCCCTGGGCAGGCACAGCTGTCTTTTGAGTTTTGCTTTGCCAGACCCAAGTGCCCTTTCCCAGAGTCTGGGGGAGTAAAACACTGTGCAGCTGGCCCCCTGCGCTCCTTGTCCCTGCCTGGTTTTTATCAGATGGGACGCAAAAAAAAAGTATCACTGCACACTCAGACAGGACCTCTCATTCTCTCTGTGATCACAAAAAGCTCATTGATGATTTCCCCCACCATGAGCCAGGGCTGGGGGAGCGGCACCTTTTGCAGCTCTGGTGTCTTTGGACAAAGTTTCATGCAAGGATTTGGGGCTGGAGATTTTTGCTGCCAGCAAGTAGAGGGCAGCTCCTCTAATGGCATTTGGTTGGTATTGAATATAACTTGAGCTTTCCAGTGCACTCATATTACCCACCTCTTTGGTAGCCGCTTCAGCTCCAGGGCTGGGGAGCAGGGGCTGGGTCACAAGAGACCACACTAACTTCCATCACTTCTAGTAACTACAGCAGAACTGAGTGCTTTACCAAGAAGGTGGAAGCAGCATTCCCAATCCTTGAGTGCTCTTCGCCACAGATGCCAGCGCACAACAGCCAGGGGGCCAGGCAGTGCTACCAGGCAAGGAGCTGGCCCAAGAGCTGGCAGACCTCTGGAAAATTATTTTTTTTTTAAAGTAAAACGGTAACTTTTTTTCTTTTTCCCCCAGCAGAAGAGCAGAGATTTCGAACTGAGGCACTGGACGCAGCGTTCGGGGCCGTCCCCTGGGAAGGCCCATCTGTGCTCCTGAAGGGACAGACACGGCTGTCAGACTCGATCATTAACAGCAATGCAGTGCCTTCCCCGGACCCCAGACCGCGCCGCGGACCCCGGGGAGAGGCGGGGCCTCTTGGATCCGTGGCGTGTCA